>KQ964481.1:109613-123853 GCA_001566745.1 Conidiobolus coronatus NRRL 28638
CAAATTTGCAATAATTTCGATTTTTAGTTCTTAAAGTCTAATAAACATCATCTTTCATTAGTTAAATTATATGATATGAGAGATTTTGGTTAATTTAACTCAAATTTTTATGAACTCTGTTAAAAATTTAAATTTTAATACAAGAGTGTTATTATCATATATAGTTATTAAATAAAAGAAAAAAGTTGATAATATCATATTGGAAAGCTATAATAATAACATTAACTAATAAAAGAGATTTTTTAATATGCCTTAATCATGTAAAAATCGTAAATATTATAAATTTGTATATATAAATAATTTTAGACAAAATTTCCTAGATTTAACCGAATCTCTCATATAGCATTTTGGTATGATGTTATTAGCAATTCTCTTTTAGATGACTTTTATATATAATAATACCTCTAATATTAAATTGATATTTTGTACAAATTCTTACAAATTTGATTAAATTAACCAGAACCACATTTATATACATATACTTATAAATATTTATTATTAACTTTTATAAACTGTAAATGATTAATATTTAAATTTAAATTTAGTTATTTATTTAATAAGAAAACTACACTATACTAAAGCTTTATACTAAGTGCTAAGAGCGTGCAGCTGGGTAATCTGAATACCCAATATGAAGTTGATTTTCAGGATATGTATAGAGAGTAGTTGGATTAATACTAAGTTAAGTGGCATCTCATTGAAGAATATATAAGGAAGATCAGGATTGTTGATAAATGGCCTTCCATATGTAATTGCATCAGCTTTGCCATCTCCTACATAATTATTTCCTTCTTCAGTAATAAATCCAGTATTTGCAGATAAAAGAGCGTTTTTAACCAATGGAAGGAATTCTTGAATATCTACATCTGTGCCACGACTTGATAGATCTATCAATGATAGGTATCAAACAAGTTGGAAATATCCGATATTTTTAGAGTATATTTCTTTAATCAAGAATTAATATAACTCTACAATTTTATCTTTGCTTCCTTTGCCAGAGTCATTATGGCCACCAGAAGGGTTTAACTTAACTCCAATTTGTTTCTTATCATAGACTTCCTGTAAAGTATCGATAATTTCCAAAATAAATCTAGAACGATTTTTTATACTGCCACCATAGTTATCAGTTCTAATATTTGTATGTGATTCTAAAAACTGATCTGCAACGAATCCACTAGTATGAAACTCAACTCCATCAAATGCAGCTAATTTTGCATTTTCTGATACTCTCTTGAATAATTGAATATACTCTTTTGTATCATCAATTGCTTCTGGAGTAGAGTAAGCAGTTTTTCCAACTAAAAGACGGAACTTTCCAGCATTTGCCCTAATAGCAGAAGGTGCTGGAGGAGGAATGTTCTGTTCATGGAGGGTATTAGCGCATCTTCCAAAATGTATTACCTGCGCAAAAATAACACCGCCTTTTGTATGAACCCCATTTGTCACCTTTTTCCATGCTTCAACGTGTCTTTTGCTCCAAAGACCAGGAGCAAAATGCCATTCAGTTCCTCATGGTTTAATTAGGATAGAATCTGATATAATGAAAAGAATTTCTACTCTTTGAGCGCAGTATTAAATCTGAACTTCTTTAGTAACAACACCACAGTTTCTTGTAAGAGAAGACATAAGGATTCTGTTTTTCAATTTCAAGTTTCCCAAATGTAAAGGTTGCTGTAAGTTAGTATAATGAGAAATTTTACTTAATTGTATCATTTTTTTTGTATATTTGTATTTTCTACTTGACAGAAGCATGCATGCTTTATATACTATATTAACACATATATAACTTAAAAATGCACCAATAATAATTAATTATTAATAAAATTTGAAATTTTTATCTAAATTTCTAATTAATTTTGTAAATTTATTTTCTGAAATACTCTAACTGAATATATGAGTGATTCTAGTTAACTTGGAAATTTTTTTTCAAACCCCTTTATTTGGTAAGTACATAATATTTTATATTTTATATATTAAAAATTACTGTTATTTATTAAATTTGATGGTATAAATGATGGTATAAATGACGATATGATAAACTTTACTTTGTTAAATAATGGTTTTAATCAATCACAACTCACTTATATTAAAGTTAAAATTTTATCAAGTTAATTGGAATTATTCATATTTAACATTTACGTTGATAGAGAAATTCTTATTTGGTATGTTTAAAACATATATTGATAACATATATTTTCTATTAGATTCAGTTATATGCATAAAACTGGTCTTTTCATCCACTACTTTTTTGATAGTACGCATCTAAATGCATCAATATAGTATAAAGTTACATATCTTAACAATAATATTTATAATTTCTGGTTACTGTGCTTAAATTCTTTAAATAGGCTAAAATTTAAAGATAGAATATTTAGATTAGTTTTATTCCTAATAATATATCTCACAATTAACCAGTATAATCTTTCAATAAATATAATTGTAATATGAAAGATTATAGTTAACTTGGTTCAATTTTGTATGAGCTCAGTTCAAAATTTAAATTTTTTATAACCGAGTTTTCATCATGTAAAGAAATTATTAATATATAATTGATGATAGCATCATATTCAAATGCTATATTATCAACTTTGGCTAATAAAATTAAATCTTTAATAGACCTTAAGCAACTAAAAATCAAAAATATTTCGAATTCCCCATATAAAAAATTTTGGTCAAATCTGTCCTCGTTAACTAGAATCTTTCCTATATAATCTGATAACTTGACTAATGTAAGCATATAATAACTAATGCAAAGATTGACTGTGCTAATATTTTTAAATATGGTCAACAATTAAATATTTAATATATCATTAGATATAAGTTTAATTGTATCCTTTTATGATTTTTGATTTTTAAATATATCTGAAATGAGAGATTCTGGCTAATTTAGCTCAAATTTTGTATGAGTTCTATTCAAAATTTTAACTTTAATACAAGCGTGTTATTGACATATATAGTTATCAAATAAAGAGAAGAGTTGATACTAATATATTAGAACGCTGTACTAAAAATATTAGCTAATAAAGGAGGTTGTTTAATACACCTTAATCATGTAATAATCAAAAATGTTACAAATTATCCATATATAAAATTTTGGACCAAATTTCCTCAATTTAACCAGAATCTCTCAAATTTATAATCAATTAGATATATTAAATGACACATAAAATCATGTTTAGATATATGCAAAAATCTTGTGAATCTCTGTAAAAGAAGTATATAATCCGATTCTATATTTGTAAAACCGAAAAAGGCAATATAAACTAGAACTGTTAAATGGAACTACTGAATCAGCCTTTTTGATAACTGTATAATAACTTATAATATTATTTAATATAAGTAATAACAGAAATTTTATTATAATACGCCTTTATATTTCCATTTATATATGTCGTTAAGATTGCACATTGAAACATTGAGGTATTAAAATATTCAATAGCACTTACAACTTAAATTTAAAATTTATTAATCAATTAAAAATATATATTATTATCTGATTATAATAATTATTTTATATGTAAAGCTGCTAAAGTTTATAAGATTGATATATTATAACTATCAATTGTTTAAAAAAACCTAATTGCATACTCGGAGATAGAGAAATTATTCAGAAAAAATATGTGGTAGCGTAATGTAGTTGTTAATCTATATTTTATAATTTTTATCGAGAGAATATTCAAATAATTTAGGCAAATTGCAGTTAAAAGCAGTGATTGGCTATATAATCCAAATTATAGTAAATAATAATTCTATACTATCAATCTTTATTGGTTATACAATTCATAATAAATATTCTTTTTATCTGTATGAAGTTTTGAAACAAGTAAACCGAGTTAAAAATAGTTAGCATAAAAGTAAAAGCGATTTAGAAAATGATGATATTAATAGGCTTAGATGCAATTTAATTATTTTTGTGTTTACAGGCATACTGGGCCCAGTTATAGTATGAATTTAATAGCTTCAAAATATATAATATTACTAGTTGGCGATATATGTATATTGAATGTGATTGTGTATATTACACAGATATATCTACACACTTTTTAAAATTCTAAAATTTAAAGATAAAATACTTAAGATAATTGGCAAATTTGCACAACTAGAAATTCAACCCAGTGTTTAGTGTAATTTACAATTTTGTAGTGTTTTCACTAAAATCTACTCTTGTAAAAATGTTTAAAAAATTGATTCCAAGTGAGTTTGATAACAGCGGTGTATTTTGTGTACAACTTTAATTTAACATTATTGGTGACTTCCACAAGCATTGTTTCTCTTGAAATCGGTTTAAAACTTGCATGCAACGGATATCCGGTTAAAATAATACAAAAACTCAAGAAAAAGCTATTAAACTATCCCTAATGCAATGATTAGAATGTGTTAAGCTCTGATTTATAGTTATCTAAATATAACTTGCGACAGACGC
This sequence comes from Conidiobolus coronatus NRRL 28638, assembly GCA_001566745.1. Classification (NCBI taxonomy): domain Eukaryota; kingdom Fungi; phylum Entomophthoromycota; class Entomophthoromycetes; order Entomophthorales; family Conidiobolaceae; genus Conidiobolus; species Conidiobolus coronatus. Next base: position 114,037 of record KQ964481.1, read on the forward strand.
TGTAATAATAAACGATAAAGTATATGCATTAGTAGTTTATAACGGCTAGCAATAGTATAAATATATACAATCCAAGCACATATTATATAATATACTACTACTAGGCATTTAATTAGCATAAGAGTAAAATAATTTAAACTTACCTTATTGATGTAGTATTTTTATTAATGGGTAATAAAAACTTGCTATTTAACAATCAAAGGAGAATGAACTGAGAATTTTTATTTATTGTATGCTCAAATAAATATAGATTGGGGAGAGTGTGAATTGATATTAGATGTGAATTTGATTAAACTAGCGATGGTAAAATTAAGGATAATGATTAATAATAAGATTGATCCAGCGCTAATTTTTAAGGTAAATCACTTGCTCGCTTGAAATGCGATCTCGGAATATTATTGTCATAGTATCGAAGAAATGGAAAAAGAATAAAATTATTTAATTAATTTATCGCTCTAAGATTTGTATAAATGCTTTAAATTCAACATAATTTAATTCATTCCATTATAATAATAGTCAAAAATCGCAGAATTTGAAAAGAAATTTTGATCCCAAACTGAGAAATTTAACATGAAAAATTCAACTCGAGAATCTCACTAAAAGCATGAATTTGGAAAAATATGCATAAATAAGTGCATAAAGAGTAAAAACTGTCGTGTATATTTTCACGACTTCCAAAAGTAGAATTGCCGAAATAGTTACAAATTTGTTTACATATTAATAATTAAAGCAATATTTAATATGTAAATCAATTATCCATGACCAAGATAGATGGCCAAATAATCTATTTTAGTCAATTATTTAATTTTTTTACAATATCTGATGTTATATTAATTTTTACCGTTCAGTTATAAAGGCTAGGCAGTATTATAATCTTATAGTTGCTCAAATTCCATAGTCAATTATAATGCAGCTTTATTGCCAAGTTTATTAATAAAGCATACAAATAAGAGCATTAAATTAACGAATTAGTAAATATTTAATAACTTAAAAATACATGAAATTTATATAAAAAACCTTATTAACATTGTGATTTATTAGATTAAAGGCATTTCTAACTGCTTTTTCTGTAAATTTTTAACTAAAAGTAAATAACCCAATATGTGCTAGATAGCGATTTAACCCCTTTTGCTTTAGATTATAATTACACAAATAAATAGCTTAACTTTTAGTTTACTTTAACAAATAGGGTGGTTAAAGCAAATTTAATTAATGCAGGATATTTGAATAATTAGAAATGTTTTTAATTGATTAAGCCATATATCTCAGAAAGTTAACGCTTTTTTTCTCTACTCTTATGGCTACATATATGCGATGCTATATTCTGTTATACCATGGAATTCTAAGCGAAATTGGGCTAATTACTACACGAAAAACGATTGGTTAGCAACTATGCACACCTTTCTAAATTTATAATCAAAATCTAATTACAAGTTAATTCCTAATTTAGTCGTGCTAGCCTATGCTTGCACAAAATTAGTGAGCTTCAACTCGGCGATAATATTATAGTTCTTTACACTAAGTTCATTTTAATTTTATTATAATTTCCAAGCATGTTGAAATATGATTGCAAATTTTAGCTTAATTATATTAAATAGTATTAAATTTATTGTTATGTTACAAATTCGTAATATATCTGATTTGATTTTAAAGATATACTGTGGATATACTGTACAGTAGTGATTATATCACTCGGCTGTTGATTGGTGATTTGGAACTAGCCTGGATTATGATTGAATAATCCATGATTGGGACTATTTGGTGAGAACAGATTCCTGTTCCAGTGTCATTCATTTGATGTCAGGTTTAGTGTTAATTTGTTTATCCTATAATATATACTGTTTGGGCTGGTAACTATTGTCTATTGATTAGATGGACTTGATTTGTGCTCATAGTTGAATGTATAAGGAAATTGCTGACTATTAGTACGCTGGTCACCTGATGAGTTAAATGACGATTCTACTATAGGATAACTGCTATTATTATGATAAATTGGGCTTGACTGGATTGGCTCAGGCGGCTGCAGTAAGGGGTGTGAGGCAGACACCTGATCCGAAATTTTATACGGGGGGTATGTTTGAGAAAAATTATCTCCAAATAGGCTGTGGTCTGGCGCAGAGACTGGTTGAAGATGAGGGGCCAGTGTTTTTTGTGCATAATTTAAAACTGGGGCTGGTGCTGTGTTATGAACATAAGGGTATACCATTCCTATAGTGCTAGGCGCAGAAACGCTGCTGTGCTGCTCAGCAACTTGATTAGCTAAAAAAGAGTTTTGAGAAATATCTGTGGCAAGATGGTGGCTGCTTTGACCATAGGTTGAGTTATAAATAGGGTAAGAGTAAGGAGCTTGAGTAACGTTGAGCTTATGAGGACTTGCGTATTGTGCTGGTATATAAAACTGGTTACTTATAGACTGGTGAGGAGGGTTATGAACCCCTGGAACTGGGTTGGACTCGATTCTGGGGTTTGGAAGCTGATCGTAAGAGACTGGAAGCGGGTGGTAGCCCGGCTGGGATACAGAATAAGGATGATAAGCCTGGGCGGCGTTTATATGTTCGTTTAGATAAGCAGGATAGTCCGTCGGTATATTACTTCTTGGATTAGCATAATATGATCCTGCAGTAGACAAAGGATGAGGGTTGATCTGGTGGAGATCTGTTTTCTTCTGCTGTGGCATAATAGATATTGTTTTGAATATAGAATCCATATCCGTTCCCAAACCACATGCTTTTAGTGCTCCATCCAAAGTTGCGTCTAGCTTAGACTTTGGTCCTCGCTTTCTGTGCTCAAGCTTATAAGTACAAACAAACCTTTTCCTCTCACAAGGTCTGCAACCATTAACGTTTTTGTCACAAAAAACACGCTTTATTCTACATTGATCACATGGTCTATTATGTTTAGTTGGCGGAGCTGTTGCGGGAGTACCAGTATGAGAAACGGTAGAACTAGTGTCCGTTGTGGTGCTCATACTGTCCACTGTAGTCTTATTTGTAGAATCCATGATGACGGTCATTAAAAATAAAAGTTGAAAGGTTGCTTTTTAAATCTGGAATTCCCACTTATATATACTATTAAAATTATCCAATTTTCCCTAATTCTACTATATTAATCTAGTGATGAGATTTTTGTGTAATTTGATTGAATTGTATTGAGTTTTTAGAGGTTAATTTGAATGACGATAAATTGGTGTTTATATCATGTTAATTATGGTGAGGCTGTTTCGAGAATAGGTGTGTGCACTTATGTAGGTTGAGTGTTTCACCTATGGCTTATTTCAGTCGGGACATTGTATGTAGGTTTAAAAATAAATAGGGGAATTGAATTCCTATTATATGCTTACACTCTAATTCGTCCCATTCGCCAATAATGCGCATAAAGTTCAAAATAGAATAATTATTTGTTCACTGCTGCAATCTATAATGATTAAAGCCGTGATGTTTTTTAATTGTCGATACTTTTTCTATGCTAACTCTTGAAGATTACTCTCTTAACACCACACAAATCAGCGTATTTTTAAATAATTTCTGGCCATTTGATTGGGCAATTCTTTCACACGCATGGCGACTAATTCGTCGCCAAAGATCATATTATCCTCTAATAGTTAACAAAACCCACAGGAAAGTTGAATTTTCACTTGTCAGTACTACTCCAGCCGTGTTAGATTAGCAATCTTTCCAAATTAGTTCTCAAGTAAGCTCGAGAAACAAGTGACCTCTCATATCATACATTAAGTATCGAATTTCCCTTACATCAAATTGGCACCATTTGCAATAATCTTGACACAGCTAATAAAACAAAAAATCTGAATATTGATATTCTCTCTTTATTTAATATTACCAAATTCATACTACAATGAAAAAGCACTTTCGAAGTTAATTAGTCTTTATCTGACTATACAGAGTATTTATATTCGCTACGAATCAACCAAAAGTACATCAAACATAATTATATTATATTTTGATTGAATTTTGTTATAATATATTATTGCGACTCAAAATCATCGAATATGAGTTCATATTAACATTACTTCCATTTATGTTTCAACAGAAAAATCAGAATTTTATTTTATATTGTATACAGAGTGATATCTCCGATTATTGAACCGCTGTAATTTGAGCACAGACTTGAGCAAACTTTAGGCAGTCAACAATTGATCTAACCTGCTGAACACACTCAAGGGCGAGTTACAAACCTCAATTAACAATCTATATTAGTACAAATTATAACATTAACTTTTTGAGCACAAAAACTCTTAAGGGATTGAGATTTTCTAAATTTAGAAATAATAACGAAAATTATTTCTATTAAATTTTAAAATTATATATCTCTGCTTAATAATTCACAATTAATAAAAACTTTTTGGTACTGAATTAAGTACTAACATTGGTTGATAATCAATTCTATTTTCGGATAAAAAATTTGTTTACCTCCTTTTCATTTACTATTCCTATGATCTTTTGTTTTTTAACTAGTCTTTGATTAATCATAACAAGTAGAGCTTGACTTATCATACCTAATGCCTCTAGTATTAAATAATTATAATCAAATACTAGTAAAAAATAATAGAATTTTGTTGCCAAGGATGTAAGTTTACGCCTTTAAAGAAAATAGTCTTAATATTATTGCGGTTTGACTAGTTGAAGATCATTTGACTTTCTTAATTTTAAATCAGCTTAGATATTTTGCTATGATGAAATATATATTTATTAAATAGGGGAATATTAATGAATAATTTAATATGCTTTATCATTAAACTTTGGTTTAAATTGTCCCTTATCAATACTTTTATCTGTTAAAGTATTAATTGAAACTGGTTGCATAGGGGCTTAATTTTACTATTTTCGTTTATTGTTACTTCTCTTATGTGGCATGTTAGAACAATGTGAGCAATTATTGTATCATAAGTATAATGTTTTCCTATAAAATATTATTCTACGCTAAATAGTCAATTTATAAATGGTTTTTATTTTCAAAACAAAGCTCTTGTTTTCTCATAAAATCGTTAATTTTTATATAGGATAAATTGTGCTTTATTATAACGAATCATAATTTTGCTCATAGATATTAAAAATATAGCGAACAAGTTGATTAGTTCATTAATACTAAGAGAAAATTAAAAATACGCAAGTTATATATTTACTCTTGATTTAGCTATTTGTGATATGTATATATTAATCATTATCGCCCATGGTAGCAATAATTTAGCATTTTAGATGTAGCCCGAAATATCGAAAATTTACAGCTCATAGAGCCTAGATTATGATTCTAAGCTACTCAATCAAAAAACTTGAGTGTGGAAAAAATATTCTGGTATATATATGTAAAACATGTTTGTCAGGATAAATGCTCAAAGCTCTTCATTATATGATACCAATGATATTTAAAAGGCTAAGCTAGTTTCATGTGTACAACTTTGTCGAATTATTTTTAAAACAGCATATTTAAAATGGATACTTATGGCATTATGTAGTGTTGAATTGGATAGCTAAATTTAGTATTAGACTCATAATTTCGGCTTTCTGTATTTATAAAAATGTCAGCATTTATAAATTATACTCTATCATATAATTGAACTTTCATTAACGCAGAAATATACGCTATTGCTTAATTAGAATGAAACTATAATTCATATCAATTCATAAAGGATGAAAAAGAATATAGGCTAGCATTAGCATAGACTTTAGCCGTTTTTCCAAAACTTTAATAATAATTAAAAATCCAAGCTTTTGGTTATAATTATAGCAAATTTTAGAATAAAAATTAACCAAAATAGACTGTAATATTGCTAAAACAAGCTCACAAAGATCAAATTTAAAATTGGATTTAAATTTATTTAAATGTGTTTAAGCTTAATATTCTTCTAACACAGGGTTCCGCGATAATATGATAAATGAGGTGAAAAAACCTGCCATTATTGGCAATTTAATCTAACTTTGATAAATAATAGTCAAAAATGTAAATATTTAACCTATATACAATTAATTTAATAATACGCCATTTACAACCTTATTTTGAACGCTAATAATTAGTTGTATTAGATTAATTAAAAATAAAGAAAGTTCAAGTTAATTTGGTTATTACTGATAGCCTTTTTTTATCCATTAAAGTTAAACAATTTTTATTAAAATAAATTGATGATATCAGCATGATAAAATTTATTTAAGGCATAAAAATAGGTTTTATAAATCCCTATTGGCAGTTAATCACCTTCAAAGCTCCCAACTAGCCTCGGTCCAATAAAACTCTAGAAAAAAAATAGCAAACTTCTAATTAACCCATGTCTCGGTTGGTATTCTAAAAAATGCAATGGATTTAATAAAATTTTATTTTCTAATTGATCGATTTTTAACTATGAAAAAGTTTGATTTAATTTTACATAATAATTATTGTACATACTAAATAATCAATTAAAATTTCAAAATATTTTTAGCCAAAAAGGAAATTCAGAAGGATTTAATTATAGCAATTACTTAGTTTTATGGCTTATATATAAAAAGTGGAGATATAATTATTAGAGTCGCCTTTATCTTCCGTTTTTTAGATTAATTTTTGATATAAACAATGAAATCATCGTTTAATTAGTGGTGTATAGCCATTAATAGGTCTTAACTGCAAGAGCTATAGCGCAGAGCTATAATATAAATGAATTGTAGTGCTTTATCTGTAAATCATTTTCTAGTGATGCTATCATATACCAGTATTGCTGCAGATAGGCAAAAAACTAAGCTATTCTTTTCTCAAAAGACTGTATATTATGTTGTTTACGGCATGACGCTGTCATATGCCAATGAAATGGGCTAAGCTACAGCATAGTTAGAATAATAATTCACTATGCGGTAATAAATAAGAGATTATTATAAATTCAAATTATTTGCGATGCAGCGTTGTACAACACACTGTAGCTAGATACTAATTTGAGTAAGCTTGTAGCTATTTATTGTTTATTTGGCAATTATTCTGCATCCCGATAATTAATATTGTTGACTACTAAAAAGATCAAGATGCTATAATAAATAATAAGGTAATAATTGCCAAAAATTAAGCAAAACATTTTTAATCATCTAGATAGAAAGAGCGCTTGTTCCTTACGCATATTACTCAAAAATATGACATATTAGGAAGTACAAATTCATGTAGTTTCATATTCCTTATAGAAGATATTTATCTCACCCAACAAAAAATTGAGTATTATCCGCAAGGTTTGCCTGTATCTACCAATAAAACATGCAATTTATTTCAATTCAATTAACCCCAAAAACCAATCTTTAACATTTCATAAGCTCTTTCTAATTATCTCTCTTTTGTCAATGCTATAATCGTAAGACTTTCAAAGCACTATTATCACTGTGTCATATCACATTACCTGAGTTATTAATAAGTTTTAAATTCCTGTGAAAATAGCTGTATTGAGCTTAATCGAGCTCTCTTGCTTGTGTTTTCACCACCAAATAGTTCAAGATCAGCTATGTTGCAGCCAATGGATATTTGGCTTATATAATTAAGCCACGCTTTTGCCAATATACATAATCACTTGCATAATTTGTATACACCTCTATTTATCCAAAATCAAAAGTAATAAATATACAATTTAAGCGGGTGGTGAAAACAGTATTTTACTTTATTTAGCAATTATAAATCCGGTTAATCAATTAAATTTGCAAAGAATCATATGAAAATTTTTTTGTAAACTTGTACAATACAAATAAGGTACTTAATAAATATTTAATGAAGACTTAATTTTAATATCAAGTTTTCTTGCGCTGTGCTACTGAGTAATGTGAACTCGGCATTTATCCAGCAGTGTATTTGTAGCGGAGATGATGTATTCCTATACTATTTTTAAGCAAATTCAGCGTATCTTAGAACTTGACGCATATGAATGATATTTTTAAAGTTTATTATTTGCTAATCCGGATCAAGCGCAGTTGCCATTTATTGAGAATGAGAAAATTATTTAATTAACAAAAAATACTATTGAATGGGTATAAAGTCAAGTTTTAAGGCATTTAACCTTTAAAGCTTAAGAAGAGGCATGCTAGTATCAAGATAATTAATTTAATTTTAATAAAAGATTCATTAGTTTGCATGATTTTCGGTGCAATTGCAGATTAACCTTATTTTATGCAAATAAAAATGCTGTGTTAAATTATTATTAATAATCATCAACATTCAAATTTATTCACATAAATCATTGCACCAACCTATATCCGCTCCATACGATGCATCCGAAAATAATTTAATCTATATATATCGCTCAAAGTTCTTTAAAGAGAAAAATTTAATTTTTTAGTAAAAAAGTATCTAATTCGATTTATATAATTTTAATCATGAGGTTAGTAGCAATTAGGAAAATTACTTGTATTCAAGGATAAACAAATACAGCTTGGTTATTTATTTAGCAATAAGAATATAATTGTATTTCCTAAATAAAAAATTGCTGGAATATTTGAATTTACTGATGCAGAAGGCAATAAGCGATTCAATAGACTGGAGTGTTATGCTGATCTACTATTTGAAACTATTCATCTTTTGAGTTTTTAATTAAAAGTTCTGGGCATCTGACTTTTACTCAGTTTCAAAAAATAGGATTTCAGTGCAAATATCTCTATCGTATTAGAGATCTGTTAAATTTAATTAATAGATGGTTGCCACCGTGTTCTTTATACAACCAACATAGAATAAGGCTTCTTATCTATAATTTACCTATACAAAATGAGGATAAAATCATCCGAAGCGAGTCTGACACTTTTAAAATTAGTTATATTGAGTGGAGCAAATATTATTAATTCACTTTTGCCTCCAAACTTTCTAAATATTATAGTGGATAAAACACATTCTTCCATCAATAAAATCCATTAATTCCGGTATTACATAATAAGTAATTTCATCTCCGAGCCCATCAATTTTTGTTACTCAACTTTAAGGCGCATCGCGGAAGATAATATACTTGTCGATTATTGGATTAAAATTTTCATGGAAGCTTGACCGAAGTTTTTGGAAGAATCTATTTTTCAACCTTTGCAGACGTATATTATATAATCACTATCGCTTCTCAATAATTACACAGAGTTCAAAGACTTTCATAAAATGATGTAATCAAATAGATCATATTTTCTAAAGATAATCTATAATTCAGTTTATGGATTCATAGAGTATGTGATTATTACGGCCCAATTTTCCAGTTTTCAAACAAAAATCCTTCTCAAAGACGCACCCTCAGCTTACCGTCTTATTTAATACATTGAGCCACAGTTAGTATTCAGCATATAGATCATCTCAAAATAAACTAATAAAATAAAGCCTCATTCAGGTTCAATTAATATATTTTACATTAGGCAACTATGACTAACTGATCTTAAAATTAATAAAACTCGGATGTCTTTTACATAAAAACCTCTTATAGTATTCTTTTTAACATGAAATTCAACTATTGGGGACCAATCGTAATATAGCATCTCGTCAAAATCAATAATCTAATTATATTTCATAATATTAACCAAATCAAATATATAGTATAAATATAGCTATCTTTTTACCAAAGCTGTAAAGGATAATTAGTTAATAATCGTCTCTTTTAGTACTAAATCTCGAGAAAAAATTTAATTAGCTTTATTGCCTTTCATTTGTCAATTATTAAATAAAATAACTTATTGCCAATAGTTTACCCTTAAAAGCTAAGCAATGAAATAAAAGTGTAATATTGTTAAAATCACCCAAATTATGTTGAAAATATGTGAAATAAAAACATTATTCAGATATTGTTTTGTAATTTTTTTAGTTATTTCCGAAGGATTATTTATTATTATCAAGTTATCTA
>KQ964482.1:74753-90984 GCA_001566745.1 Conidiobolus coronatus NRRL 28638
AACTGGAAGTTAAACAATCCAAGATTAAATCAAAATTCTGATAAGGAAAAAGTTAGAATTTACTCGATTTTAAAGCATTGGATTAAATTCGATAGATTTGAGTTAAATCAGAGGGAGCACTTAAATAGAGTAAATATAAAAAATACTCAAAGTTGTAAGAAGTGGATTATTAACAGTACAGATAACTTTTCTTCTACTATAAATACTAATGAATTATCAAGTGTAAGACAATAAAGTTAATTATAGTCTAATATACTAATATTAATATTAATTAGACATTTGATAAGCTATCATCAAACAAATCCGAAGACAGTATTCAAGAATTTGAATTTATAGTAACTTCAAGCGATGATGAAATTGAGGAAGCTGAGCAAATGGAAAAGGCTAAACAAATCCTCAATATCCTATCTAATCCAAACTTAAAAACACCAAAACCAATAGACTTGACAGATGAAAAAACTCTCAAAAAGAATGAATTTTGGAAGTCAAAAGGGGGAGTTAAGAGAAGCCATGAGGTAATTTTATAAAAGAGCTTTTTAATGTATTTACTAATATGATGATTATATTAATAGGTTATCGATATTGACTCCGATTAATTTAACTTAATAGAGCACACCTACATACATATATACGCATAGAATACATATATATTTAATAGAAAAAATAAAAATTATACTATAGTTATTAAAAATGCATATGAAAGATTCTGGTTAAAACGAAGAAAACTTGTCCAATTTTTTATATATAGAAAGTTGGAATATTTTTGATATTTAGTTGCTTAAAGCTTATTAAAGAGTAACTTTTATTAGTTAAAGTTGATAATATAGTATTTTAATATGATATTATCATCAATTCTCTATTAAATAATTACTATACACGATAATAATCGGTTATAATAAATCTAAATTTTGAACTGAGCACATACAAAACTTGGTCCAAGCTAGCCATAATCTTTCATATAGCATTTGTAACTTTAATTAAACCAAGTCCTGACCTTCCTTTGATTTTATAAGCTTCTACAGGGTCTAGAATACCTGTGTTATTAGCTCCAATCGATGTGCCAGGTGTCCATCTAGAATATGTATATGTTAAATAAATAAATTCGGAATTTTATAAGGTATATTACCCTAGTTTAGATAATAATTTATGTCCCTTATTGCCTTCATCAATACGCTTATCAGGATCGGACTGCCTTGTAACTAAAATACACTCAATTAGCAATATTGCTTAATATAGAAAATAGCATAATAAATTACTTGAAACGCCTATTTGGTTACCGCCATTACCACTTTTAGTAATTACCCTGTTACTATTAACCTTACTAATTTCAAGTTTATATGGCTTAGGATTATTGGTATTGCAAAGAGCTAAGAATACTCCTTCAGTTATATAATTTGAAGTAGGGGTTTTTGTAATTAGTAGATGTTTTTTGCGATTTTTAGTGGATTTTTGATTGCATTGGAGGTTATAGAGTTTCGTTAAAGATATTACTTTGGATTTGATTTTGTTGTTTATTGGGGGCAGCTGCATACTAAATGAATTATTTTAGTTAATAGTATACAAGTTTAATAAATGTTAATTTTTACCTATCAACATCATTTTGTTTGATAAAATTAGTAAATTTTCTAAAGAGTTTCGTGTTAATTAACGATATATTATTATATAGGACTACTTACTGATTATAAACTCTTAATTGATCCACCATTTCAGGACTAAGCCCCTTAGTATCGCCATTATTATTCTTTTTATATTTTGATTTATCTAAAATAATAATATTAATAAAAATTTTTATAATACAAAACTACACCATATATACTTTTTGACTTGGATAAATTAAATTCATCTATATCTTCATAATTATCACTTAAATTATCATCAAATTTTAAATTTAAAACGGAGCTCAGCTTTGCCATATTAAATAAATCTTCTTTATCGGAAATATTGTTTAAGTAATCCTCTATCACATCATCATCTAAATCATCTAAATCAAACTTGGATGACTTTTTACTCTTTGAAGAAGCTTTTCTAGGTTTTTCTATTTCATCAGCATCTTCGCTCTCACTAGAAGCCAGTTTGCAACTAAATTGATTACTATTTGAGCTGTTGGGTTGAATGCCATTCACTTGATTTTCAACAGTATAGTAAAACTCTGATCCTAACATTATTTCTGGCCCACAGCTTTTATCCTGACTTTTATTACTGTTATTCAACTCTTTGTCTTTAGTAATAGCAGAATTGGTATCTGATTTGGGACTGTTTATTAAATTATTATTCATTAATATTATTAATATTAGTATTATCAGTATTAATTGGATTTTAAATTTAGTAAATTTAACAAGATTAAAGATTAAACTAATAGGGACACTATTCAGTCCTATTTAATTTACAGTTTGATTAAATTCATATATGGGATATAAACGTTAAATCTCTATTATGCTCAGTAGAATTAAAGATAAAGTTATGAATTTTAACATTTTGAAATATTTAGAATTATTTGTGAGAGAAAGTAATATCTATTATTTATATGAATATTTGATCTATAACCTTTAAAGAATAACGATAACTTTTCTGTTTAGCAAGATTAATAATATAATCTTTTGAGCTTAATAAACGATCTAATGAAGAATTGGTTGTAAGTATGACATAGTAAATAATACTAGAGGAAAGTTTAGATGCAAGTATTTAAATAGATAATAATATTTTCACCACTGTTTGATTTATCTATCGATTAACAACTGTTAACTAAAATATAGTCTAAATTATGTATATATGCCAATTAGAAAGAATAAAATGGAAAATATTAAGCACTTGTATGATAACTTTTTCATGATAGAGGACCGTTATCTTATTCTTTATAATTAAGCTTGTATAAGTTTTTATTTTCATTTATTAAATGCAAAATAAGTATAAACACTGAATCTGTTCTAAAGAGTATATAAAATACCCTTTTAATGATGACTATTGGAACTAATCAGCGGTTTACCATAAACTGGGGCAAGTTATTTAGTTTGCAATAAATTCAATGATTTAATTAATATTGTTAATAGGCAGGAGTTCGCAAAACTCTGTGAATCTAATAGGTTCTAAACTTCAAACCACAAAAAAGTAAAAGTGTTCATTATTAAAAAGAAGCAACTGTATGAGGTTATGAAAAAAGGAACAGTTAAAGTAATTAAAAAATTAGATATCACTCCAGAAATGCTGGAGAAAAGCCCTAATTCAACTAAGGCTGTAGATAAACAATTATTTCCGTTTATTTCTACTCCGTCTCAATCTTTACATAGCAAGTCATTCAAAGATTCTTCTGTAAATTACGATACTAAGCTGCTAGTGACTAAGGATAGCAATAAAATAAAGAAAGCCTTATTAGAAACTTTATTGAATATAAAAACTAGTAAATTTTCTGTCAATTGCACATTAAAAAGGAAGCTTATTAAGAACGAAGACCAAGGAATACTCTATTACACTCAAGAATTAGATAATCAATACAAAGCATACTGCAGAAGTTGGAATATCGAAGTTAAAAACAACTTGCTAGTATTACTATTTAAACTTGGTGAGTTTTCTACAAAATATAAATGTCAAGAAGGTCTATATAACCAGCTAGAAAATTTTGCACTTAATCAGCTATATGTTAGATTACATAAAATTTCCAAAATCATTTATAAGGTTTGGAGACCTAGATCTGAATTTGAATTGCTAAAAGCAGGGAAAATTAGTTTTTATTGGTTTGAAGAGCTTAATCTAAGTGATGTTGAAAACTTTAGAAAGCAGATTCATTGATTAATAGCCCATTTTTATAATTTTAGCTCGACTTAAGATTCTAGCTCAAATTAGATTATTATTAGTAAATTATATGCGTTAAAACTATGATTATTTGTATATTTAATGACTTCAATTACTTGCATTGCTTCAAAAAACTATAAATATAAAATTTAAAGCTATGTTAGCAAAGTTTTGTCATTCAGCTATTAATAAAATAAAAACTTCAATATCTAGCATTAAATAAATAATAAAAACCGTGTATATAACTAGAGAAATTTATAAGATAGTATATACTATATTCAAATATTTTTAAGTATGAATAGTTTTAGATTATAAAATTATATTGTAGTTTATTTGTAAAAATTATATATATAACATAAGGGGCAATGATAATATAGTTAGAAAGCTAATTAAGTTAATATAATTAAAATTAATTATCTTCCCTTCCTGCTAATCTTTTAATATGTCTGACATGGCTATGATCATTAATAATTTCTAAAAAGCCTTCCCCTTGGAGTTCTTTAATAACTCTTTCAAAGTCTCTACTACTTATTTCTATTGAACTTTGCTCCTTAAAGTTACTTTGAACGTAATCATAACGCATTGTAGAACGATTAAAGTTAGAAATTAATTTACGTAACTCTGACTTCATACTATCTAATTGAATTCTGGCTTGAGCACCTACACCAGTAGCTAAAATATCCCAATCAATTAAACCTGTAGTAGGATCAGTAGCGGAGGCCTTAATGGCTTCTCTCAATAAGCGACAAGCTTCGAAAACATCTTCTTTTGTAACTTCATTTGATAATCTGACCTTAGCATGTGCTTCAGATAAACGAACCATTGATTCAAGCTGTCTAGTTGTAGCGGTAATACGAGTTGATTGATTTCTGTTACCTTGACCAGCCTTTCTAAGTTCTACATAAGCCCTAACAATTTCTCGACTGGCTTCTTCATTAAGAACTGGTTTTATAACAGCCTTAGCGTATGTAACATATCTGGTGAGTAATGGAAGTGGAATGGTATTAGAAATGAGATCAGGGCGATCTTTGAGGTATAATGAAACCAAATGCTTAGCCAAATGTCTATCATGATCAGGCTCTACTTTGTCTAAAATAAGATAAACTAAATCGAATCTGGAAAGAAGAGAAGGTGGTAAGTTAATATTTTCAGGAACACTTAAGTTACGATTCCATTGAGATCCAATAGGGTTAGCACAAGCTAGAATAGAGGTTCTAGCATTTAAAGTGGTAATAATACCTGCTTTAGCTACTGACACAGTTTGCTGTTCCATTACTTCATGAAGAATTGAACGAGTAGAATCGCTCATTTTGTCAAACTCATCAATACAACAAAGACCACCATCACTTAATACAAGAGCACCACTTTCGAGGACCAATTGTCTGGTTTCAGCATCACGAGTAACGTAAGCAGTTAAACCTACAGCTGAAGAACCTTTACCAGAGGTGTACATACCTCTAGGGGAGATATGATGAGCCTTTTGAAGAAGCTGAGACTTACTGGTACCTGGGTCACCAACTAAAAGGATATTGATATCACCTCTAGCTTTTGGGGAGCTTGTAGAATCGAAATGTTTGTCAGTACCACCGAATAATTGAAGAAGAATACCCTTCTTAATATCGTCCATGCCGAAAATACTTGGAGCAATGGAATTAGCCAAAATTTTATATACATTGGGGTCTTTTGATAATTCTTCAATTTCTTTAACTTGAGTTTCTGTAAAAGTTCCTAAACCAGTAGATTGGGAAGTTTCTTTAGCAATATCAATACTTTCATCGATATGATCTTCAACGCGCTTAGAGTTAGTCTTTTTTAAGTGGACAACATCCAAGTAGGTTTTGAAAAGGGATTTAACGGTTGTGTTACGAGGGTTAACTCTAACAGGGACACTTCTGAAAATACCAGTAACTTCTAAACGATCACCAGGCTTTGAAGCATCTACTAAATCGTCATAAAGACATAATGAAACAGTATGAGGAGTTTGACCATCTGGAATGCTATCTGGAGTTTCTTGTAATCTGCAAACTTGTTTATCGCTATATTCACAACGGTTATGAATCAACTCCATAGTATTGCGTTGTTGACAGTCATTTCTAGGACAAATTGTAGGTTCATTAATTTTACCACGATCAATACCAACTGTTAAACTGTGATCACAAGTTGAACATTTAAAGAATGCTAAAAAATAAAATTAACAACTTTAATATCATTTTAAAATTAATATTTACCAAGTTTAAGATCAGGAATAATATTAGAAGCACGAATCAATAAACCTTTAATAGTGACCAATTTGTCAATATCTATATTGTGATGTTAGTTATCATATTTGACTAAAAAAACTTATAAAACTCACCATTAGGATTAAGATCTCTCATATTAACGCTAGAATCAAGGCCAAAGGGACGAACTCTCAAATTAGGACCTGTACCAGTTGGTAATCCACAGAACTCACCATAAGCTTCGGATAAAGCATAATCCATAAGAGGAATAACTTCTTGAGGGTACTTGACCAATTGGTTATAGAGTTTATGTTCAGTATCAAAAGCAATTAAATTAGAGCAATCCAAATTCATACTGTAATTTTGAGTTTGTTGCATATTTTCAAATACTTGAGGGTAATAGGGTGAGATATCATTTGATTCCATTGGCAAGTCTAAAGGACCTAACTTTTGACTCATAGTGAACTCATTTAAGAATTTTCTAAAGCTATTCAAAGTATCTTGGATTTGAATTGTTGTACCCCAAATAGTTCTAGATACATTTAAAGGATTTCCTTCTGAAGCTGGTTGCTGGCTATTGTAACTGTATTGAGGATTTTGTACTGGTGTGCGTTGAATATCTCCTCTTACAATACTATAAACATTAAATATTAGAATTGATCTAAAGCCATATAGATTTAAGTTTACCCTCTGGTAGTGTTGAAAGGGGTATCATTAATAATACCATCTTCTTCACCAATAATCATATGACGAGCTTGGCTTCCAACTGGAGTAGCGTTTGATGGGTAGTATAAAGGTTCAGAAAAATCTAGAAAATAGTGTCAAATATTATAACTAATAAAAATCAAAATAGACTTTAAAATACCTGAAGTGAACATATTTCTTCTTAATCCTTGGCTCATGGGAGTAGTTTGAGAGAGCATTCTTGGACTACTGATATCATTTAAACCATACCCAGGTCTTCCGCTTTGAGCTACAGGAGTTCTTCCTCCTTGACTATAAAATCCTGGGTTAATGTTAGCTCCTTGGGATTGCATAATTCTAGAAGTTCTTGGAGTATGACCTCCAGGAGTGTAACCATTAGGAGCATATCCTACTGGAGTAAAACCGCCTGGTGTCATTCCGGCAGGAGTGAAGCCTCCTGGTGTGAAGCCACCAGGGGTAAAACCACCTGGAGCATAAGCAGGCTGGCTTAATTGACCAGACGTACTAGGGAAAACATTTTGATTTTGAGTACTTTGAGGATTGTTAGTAGGCGTTAAATTATCAGGTTGGCTACTTTGATTATTGTTATTGTTATTGTTATTATTATTATTATTACTGCTCATATTAACATAAACTTAAAATTTAAAACTTATAAATATATCTATCTTTTATCAATCAATACTTAATCCTACAATTTTTATATCGTTTTTTAATTTTAAAGTTAAAGTAAAAAGTTAAACTTTAAAGACTATTTAAATAAATCAATAATAAAAAAATTTTATTGATTAACCAATAAAATCTCGCGTTGTTGAATGTAGCCAATTGCTGGCCTCTAATTATTTCTCAGATTTGGCCAATCAACGCAAATAACACCAAATAAATTTCCCATAGTCGTCATTATCTTCACTAATTTTATTATTACTCTTGTATGATTGGCCTATTCTATATTATTTAAAACTAGCCAATTACCGTGCGAGATATGAGCGTAACAGAAAACTAGCTATAATAAAAAAGTATGTGATATAATGATATGCAATGTAAAACTGAATAAAAATACGAAATAACTTTAAATAAATATGAAATAATATTTTTTAGTAAAAATTGTAACATAACTTCTATCTAATCACGTTTAAATTCTTAACAGCAAAAGCCCAGAATACATTAACCTTCCAATAATTAGCCAATTATATTTATATAAATATTATTAAATTAGAAATTCTGTGAAAGCAATGCCAAAATTTTAAAACTACTTTTAATAATTGGCTAGTTAGTTAAAGTCAAAATTAAAGTTTAAAAATTAACTACCAAGTAGATTTAAAAATATCAAGAATACAAGCTGTAGTTTCAAATATATAAATATAGTTAAGCAATGTTAATCAACTATTGCAAATTAATAATTTAATTTACATATTAAAAAACTATGCTAATTCCAAAAACAGTAAAAATAATGAATTTAAAAATAACCCTTTGTAATTGTAGTAATCTGCGGTATTAAATTAACATACAATTTAAAATGTAACTTAATAATAAATATTACATTTATATTTACTGATACTCTCTCAGCTAGTTTATCAATAATATATCTTAAAACATGATAATAAAATCCAAATATTTGAAAAATTAAAGCACTAACAACTAATCCAACATTAGAGGTCAAACAACATCATATCTTTTATAAGAACACGTAATAAAATACAACAATATTACAAACGTTAATTAATTAATATTGGCAAAATAAATACATTACATTTATCCACATACACGCTATATAGATTATTAATAGCCTCTATTAGCTCCAAAGTAAAAATTATTATTCTAGTTTTTGAATTTTATATGCTTTATTAATGCAAGATAACAAATCTAAGCTATATATAGCAATCTGTGAAAACTAGATGTTTATACAGTTTTCAGCTTCTCTTACCAATATTCTCTACCGCAGATTAAACTTATTATAACTTTAATAATAGAAAGTACAAATGAATAGATAAAAGGTGTGGAGATGGGGGACTAACAGAGATTAACTCAGTCGTAACATTGGAGAAAGTTGAACATTGCACTAATAAAAACCATCATGTGTCAAAAATTAACTAATGTGATTGGTCAGCGTATTATGATAAGTTTTTAATATTGTGGACTCTGATAATAAAAGATTTGAATATTCGAAACACAGGGTCCAAGTAATGAAAATAGAATTAGGAAGCTGAATATTAAACATGGTTTAAAGCTTAAAATTGATTTTTTTTATTACAATAATTAACATCACTCTATAAATCGTTACTTTTGAATTGATTTTATTATGTGCTTTTTGAATAATTTTCGCTATATTAACAATTAATTAAATTTATACTTTTACATAAAAGCTAGTAGTAATCATTATTATATATTGCATAATTCAATAGGAGATAAATTATTATTAATAAAAATAATAGGTGATAATTTAAACTTGCCATTATATTAAATATCCGATTAATTCTATGTCTGGAAAATTTGAAATTTAACTTTAATCAAATAATTCAAAACTGTTGGCTTATGCTTTGTATAATAAAGAAGAATAGTCAGACTTAGCTATTGCAGCTCTAACAAGAATAAATTATCTAAATAAATTCTTAGAAATGGTTTAATCTACATATTAAATCATTGGAGCAAGCAAGTAGAATTGATTGCTTAATGTTTAAGAATAATTTTAATTGAATAGTTACTAAATTAAGAAATAAGCTATTTGGACTTAGTTTAATACTAAATAGAAGTTTAATCGATATGAAAATCTTAAGTTTTTATTGCACAAAGGTTTTTAAAGATTATTTAGTATTCTCTGTATAGATAGTATACAAATTTTAAGCTATAGTTGCTATAAATTATATACTATATCTATAACTTGATGTTTAAAGTTTGAAAGTGGATAATATTCGACTCGATTTGATCCTGTATTTGTTATTAAGCCTTATAAAATAAACTGTGATTAATAATTAACAATTAACCATTATAAACCCTCTCCCACATACTCTAATATAGCTATATAACAAGCATATTTAGCAAAAATAAATATGTTCATACGTATAATCAGATAAATACATTCATAATATTCCCACCAATATCAACTCTGTATAAATGAAATAATGGCGAGCTAATGACATATTATTGTTGTAAGTTTTTAACCAATTAAATTAATTAATTTAAATTACCCCCAACTTTTTTTTAAATTTTTTCACTTATATAAAAGAAATAAATTGAAAAAAGGTCGAGAATTTTCTTTAGAAGAGAGTAATTTGCTTTTAATAGGTGTATGTAGGGTATATGGGGGAAATGTTAAAATATATTCCAAATGGCTAAAGATTAGCTTACCACAATAAATTAATATCTATTTCTACAATTTGTTTTACTGCTTTTATTATATTATTTTAAAGTAAACTTTTTTACTAAAATTTGAAGTCTAAAAAATTTTCAGTTAATTTTATTTTTTGATATAACTATAAAAAGTTATTAAAAACATTACAAAATTGGTTACATTATAAAAATTAAAGTATAGATATAAAAAGATTAGAACTTAATTTAGCTCACTAAAAATTGAGTTTAAAGTAATGATTTTTTTATTGAAAGATATACTCTATTTTTGCCCAAATTCTCTAAAAATTTTCTTCCCCTTAAAAACAAAAAAAATAACTCAAAAAATAACTTGGTAAAGAAATTTAAGATTATCTTTTGAAAAATTATCTCAATTATTCGAGAAGGATAACAAAATGAGCTAAGTTAAACTGCAAAAACATAATATTAGTAATAATATGGAAGGAAGGGAGAATGCGGCCGAATGGAATATGCAATTAATCGTAGCGTAAATATTTTCCTATTTACTGAGATAATTTTTTAAATAATAATGGATTAATTGGAAAATATCGGCTAGGTTACTAATTAATAATAATATTTTTCAAGTTTAAACATTTGATACATGTGCTTCTAAATCATATTAATATTCTTTATTAATAACAGTATAGATAATAATATTATTTTAGCATATATTTCTTTCAACATGCGATTTTTATTTTAATCGTTATTTGGCTTTTTAACTAATGATTATCTAATCAGCCAATGATATCATACATCCATATTGATTAATAATTTGAGAGGTGTTATAAGGGTAAAAATAAGTGAATAATAAAATAACACTGCACTAATCAGTGGTAATAATAGGACTATTACTATTAAGCTAGTCTACAGCATTTTGCATTGACTTGGCTAGATATTTACTACTTTAACCGACTTTTTCCATACTTCCAGAGTAGTAATTTTCTATATGTAGTGATTAACTAATTAAGCTTCTTCAAAACTTACCAATATCAAACTATTCTAGCCAATTAAATCTGGTTAAGAGAATCTTTCTGTTTTTTAGTCAGAGCTGAAGATCAAGTTAATAGTAATACAACATATATAATATGTATATATTATAATGGATTAGTATTATCTATATTTTGCGGGTAATATTAAATAAATGCTAGTTAATAGCCACTTGTAAATAATATACAAATAATAATGACGAGTGTATAATAATAATGCAATATTATAGAGGGAAAATCTTAATTTTAGTATTATTAAACCCAGCCCAATGAATCTCAGACAAAGATGAATTAAATTATTAAATTACTATATTTAATCCAATTTGTCAAGTCTTCCTTACTCAATAATCTACATGCCAATTGCCTCTTACATTTATCTTTCTTACTTTAATTATTCACTCTTCTTTAACCATCCAAATCTCAGCTCTCTCGCTCCATAACATCTTTAGCTTCTAAACTTTCGCTTTTTAAACTCTTCCTTCTTTTCCCTTGTGATTATTTTTTTTTATTAAAACAATTTTTCAAAATAATTTTACTCAAACTGAATTCAAGACAGCCTCAAGAAGCCTTCGACTCAGAGAACTCTATGTCTTCCACTTACTCCCTTCCCTATCCTAAATTTAAATCGCCAATCACTCCAACTGATTATAACTCCGTGCTACAATCGGGTTTAGATAAATTAAATACACCCTCCAAGAGCCTATGCCGACAGGTTCTCCTCCTAAACACTGTAGATAGGCTAGTCGAAGAAACAGCGAAGACTAGCACGCAGTACTACCACTGGCGACGAAAATTATCTGAAAAGTTATTTAGGGTAAATTGCAGCACTAGTCTAGACGTAGCTCTAAATCAACTTAATAACGTCGGAAATAAGGTTAAAATAGACGAATTATCCCAACTACTAGGCGGTTTAAAAATAGACTCCAATTCTAACTGGAAAAAAGAAGATTTTCAAGGTGACAAAATGCTCAGAAAACTAATGCATAAGACTATCGGTAAACCTTTCAAAGCCAAGCTCAAGCGTTAAACCATTATTATTATTTCATTGATTCATTGAATCCACACAATTATAGCACTAACATATGTATATCAAGCCCATAAGTAGTTGAGCTATATCAACAAACTTTTGGTCATTAGAAGGATACCCTCTCGCTTTTTCCCTCGTATACCCTCCTACTCCACTCAAAAGTTCTGGTATCAAGCGCTGGATGAGCACTCTGACTCATAGGTTATTTCCACTCCCTCTCAAACACTCTCGACAAACCTTCATTTGGCTCGGTTTAAGTCTATAGTCTAGTTTTTAAAATATTGTAATTAGAATTATTATAACGTAACTAACTCAATATTTTATTTGTAAATTGCTAAGTATTTTTTCACAAATAGTAATAACTTGAATATAAAATATAATATTTAATAATAATATATTGTATAAAATTTTTATTATGTAATGAATACTTGGTATATAGCATTGATTAATGTAATATGTAGCTTTAATTGGAGAATATCGTATAATTTTGACACTGATTCAATATTGAACATCTTTTTTATTATTATTTAACTGAATCAAATAGAATTCAATCTCCCTATAAAACTGATGAATTACACTAAATTTACCCTACTTACTATTCTACAACTAATTATTCGCTCTCTCTCTTCTCTCCCTCCCTTCCAATTTCCAATTATATCAATTTAAATCACATCTTTTAAGTTTCTACCAATTCTCCACTCCAATCCAACTTCAAATAACATCTTGAACTCACTGAATTTAATTACTATACAGAGTATCAATAATAACAATATAAATACTAAGTATTCAAATTATGAAAGCAAAGATACTACTTTAATAATCAAACCATAACTTTATTCTGAACAATTTGTATTTCTATAGGCCTTCTTTTATCTTTACAAAAATCAATATTAGCAACATATACTAATATTTTAGCTTATTTCAGTTTTTTGCTACCACCACCATCGTTATCATTATTATCAAATAGCAGCATTAACTAGAGCAAACTTGTTAAAGTACTGAGTAAAATCTCTCACTAATTTGGCCAAATTTAAAAAACTAAATATGAAATAAGGTAAAGCATTGTTCATTGGTTAATTACAAGGTTCCTTTTACTGCTCGTTTATAGTTGATTATCATAAAATTTATTATGGTTATTTTTGATAAAAACTTTTTCTCTGCTTTTTTTGTTTGAATAGAGCAGTAATATAAAAGATTAATTAACTATAAATCAAAATACATAAGTATGAGCTATTAATTACATTACTAATAAAGTATTATTATACTATTATTCTAAGTTAAGAATTTGAATTTAGTAATATTTTGCCAAATAATACTAGCGCTAATATTATTATTATAAATATAAAATTTTTATCCAATTTACATCTAAATTAAACTCTCACACAAATAACACTGTCCAATAATGATTTAATATTATCAACTTTGACTACTACTCAGTTATTAGTATGTGCAAATTAAGCTTTCAAACACATTTTTTTGTTACTTAACAAATTATCGATTTGTTCACGCCATTATTAAATGATAATTTCTAGTATATAATTATGTGTAAGAATTTACTGGTACTTCGTATATTGAATTATGGTTAATTAGTAGTAAAGTGAGGTTACAACGCATATATAATTTACAGAATAAAAAATAAGTAGATTTTATTTTCTTAAATTTTGAATAGCTTAGCCTTATTTGGAATAGCAATTAAATTTAACAATTTCAAATATTTAGCACAAGTTATTTTTTAATTCTTTCTTTTTTTAATAAGATTATTTGTATAATCCTTACAGTTTACTTTTAGATTTAAAATATGGTATTATTAACTCATTGGTTTTCAATGCTACTTGGCATTTTTTAAGTATACAAGGATAATCTTTGAATTTTAATTAATGTTTGCCTTGCAATAATTTTTCAAAATTAAAAAACTTTAAAAAGATAGTCATAACAAAATTAATAGTTCTAATCGTATCCAAAGATTATTTATCATCTTAATTTTAGTAAGTAATATGATATAGAGATGTATTTATTTACTTTATATGAAGGAGATATCATATTATTAAATATATAGCATAAGATCTTTATAAATCCAATAATAGGCCGATGTTAAATGCAAATTTAACTCAGTTTTAAAATTATATAATAGCCCAATGCAGTAAGTGCTAAAGCTCATGGTTATAGTCTAAATTTATCCTGATCAAGATATATTTAGCCTAATGTTTTATATAAATTTGCATAATTTATATGATAAAATTATATATTGCCAAGTACTTAAGCATTGAAATATAATAAGTTGCAAAGTTCTAAATAGTCTGAAGTTTTATAAAATTAAGTTTGTATGTAGGCATATCGAAGTACTTTGATCTTTCAAATTGATATAAGGATAAAAACAATCTTTTATATATCTCTCTCAAGATTTTAATGGCAATAAAAACCAGTCAAGATTATAAATGAATACAAATTCAAAATAAAGGCATAAATATAAAAATTTAAGATTAAAATTTAGGCTATTTATAATTAATTTATTTTTATTTGCGTAGCAATTCAATAGTTTAATAGATTGTTTTGAGTAGTATATCTAAGATATTATATACAGTGCCTGAAATAACCTTAACTTTAGTTTAAATATGGCTATTGCATTTAATAAATGGTATATTATTTTATTCAACTTATTAAATGCAAAAATAATATAATATATCTATCTATACTATTAATTAAGTTAAACTTAATACAAAGATATTCTTTATATAGCTATGAAACTGATTCATAGTTATAATAGTTATATACAGTGTAATGTTTGCGCTAAACTCCTCGATATCTCACAGTATTCAAATACTTCTCTCAGAAAGTTTGGCTACTTCAATCCTCAAAATAGTAAGCTAGTTAAGAGAAATTTAAGAGACAATAGAATTAAAATTACTTGTAAAAACTGTACTGCAAAGCCTAGAGAGTATATTGTTTGCAGTATTTGTAATACTAAAAAGTTAATAAATTGTTTTTCGAAAAATCAAAGGAAGCGTGTTCCATTTGTAAAATGTTTACAGTGTAGCGAAGAAATAGCTCAGTTTAATCCAAATGAGCTTATTAATATTTTGAATAGTATGGGAGAAAATATGATTATTGATGATGCGCGTAGCAGTGTTAATGAATCTGGTAGTTCAGAATCTTCTACATTTAATAGTTTACATCAAAATGAACCTCTTAGCACCAGTAATGTGAGATTATCAAAGGAGATCGCGCCTATCTCCCCTAGTACTAGCCAATTGAGTCAAGAATCATCAACTCATAAAGAAGCAAATCTTTGCAAAAAATTTCAAAAACTAACCCTTAAGGAATTATTAGCAATTGATAAATATAATATTGATTGATATACATATTTGCTTAAAAATCAACTACTAAAATATTATTAATTTTATGCAAATAGCTATTTATTATCATAAGTATCAAAAAACCTGTATACTTGAAGGTAAGTATATAACTCAATTCAGTAATGATTTTACTAATATTTATTATGATTTAAAACTAGTAGTATTATGAATATTGCATATCTCAAAGCATTTATTTAGCTTCAAAATCGATTTCAAGAATCTAGGCATCTGATATTCATTTAGCTAAACATTAGATTATTAAACCAATCAAACAGATATAATAATCTACCAGTTGCTAATTATCAACCGCTAATTCTGTAAGTTTTGTTGAATTAAGCTCAGAGCTTGGTTTATAAATATCTGGTATAATTTATAAGATTTTATTTTATATTTTCAATAAAAGTAAATTATTATAGCTACTATAAAATAAATTTTTATCATTTTAGCAATATATATTATTTATTCAGGTATTTGAAAAATTATCGTAAAATATCAATGAAAGCTATCAAATAAATTAATATTTTCATCAATTTATCAAAGCATAAAGCGTCCTTGATAATAGTTGATAGTAATAAAGTATTTTTATATTTTGAAAAATAAATCATATTAGCTTGGCATCATTAAAATAGAATTAAGAAGATAAGTTTTTTGATTAACTTTTCTAAGAGTTTTCCTCTATGTTTTAAAAATACACAATAAACAAAATAATTAAACGGATAAAACCTTTATTAGCTATTAGTATAAGGAGTATAAGAAAGTAGTGTTTTGAAAGTTTCATCCAACAAGTTCATCTAGTTTGCATATAATAATACC
>KQ964482.1:107110-117575 GCA_001566745.1 Conidiobolus coronatus NRRL 28638
GAATATATTCATAATGAGTCATAAGCGAGAATTATTAACTAATAGATGCATGGTTCATTAACTTTCAGCTTTTAAATAATCCTAATCAAAAGCTAAGCATTCTAATTATAGTTTATTAAGATTAATTATATAAGTTATTAATAATATTACAAAATTTATCGAAGTATTCTATTTGCTATATTCCTAATTAGTAATGTGGGCAAAAAATTTTAGTTATAACCAGCTATTAAAATTTAATTAAAAATATTGGTAAACTTTTTAACCTAAATATTATTTAAATATATATCGGAAAAAGTTTTTTATATGTCAACTTATATTAAACTAATAATTGATATAATATCATTGTAAATTATAATTTAATTATTTTAGCTTAACTATACTAAATAATTTTACATACAAATATTAATAAAATAATTCTAAATAACACGATGAATTTAAGTGATGTTTATTTACTTTTCCAATAACTAAAAAATAATTGTTTATTTTAAACTATTATTATTCTTACTGTTATAATACATACAAAAATACTCTATTTCAATATTAAATATTCAATGAGAACGTTTCCACTTCAAATCTTATCTCAATAAATACCAATAAAGGAATTACTATATAAAATTCTTGTTATCTGATATACCTTATCTTTTTTAAAGTGTTAATAGCTAAGTAATACTCACAGATGTGTGCAGGCATTCATCCGCTTCATAACTTTAATTTAAATGTTTTGACTAATTTTCATTTGTAAAATTTGCTTTGCTTTGTTTATTACTTTCTTGGATAACAAATGAATAGTAATTTAATTGCTCAATGCAGTATAAAATTTATAATGTTATTAATAGCGGGCATTGGTATTAATATTAATAATATGGCTAATATTTAACTCATTTTCATAACAGTCTCAACAATTGAAGAAAATTTTATAGTTAATACATTACTCTGGTTATATACTAGCAATTTTTTTTGTTAATTTGCAAAAAATTTTTATTATAGATATAAATTTTATTAAATGATAATATGATTAGAGATATTATTATTAGTTATATATCTTGAGAGGCAATTTGATTAATTTTTATTCTAATTAGCTACTTATAATCTGACTAAAATAAATAATTGAAAATAATGATATTATAAATAAATTTATAATTATATCATATTATTATAATTCGACAGTTTTATAATTCTAAATACCTAATAGAATTCTATTATTTAAAATATCCATATGCCAATTTAGTCAAATTTTAACCTTTGATTATTACTAATATGCATATAAACTAATATTTCAATATTGAATATTCAATGAGAACAATTCCACTAAAAAACTTTATCGCAGCGATACCATTAAAGGTATTAATATTTTTAATTTCTTGTTATTTAATATGTTTATATTTGAAGTAAAAACTAGTCTATTCAAATACTAATTTAGTTAAAATATTTTGACTAATTTTCATTTAAAAATTTGTTAAGTAGCCTTGGCTAAGAATATAGCTAATAGTAGTTTATTACTTTATATAGCTTGGATTAGCGATAGCTCAATATGCGAGAATGATTGGTAATATGCTGCATTAGTCATTGATTTTCAACTGTATAATAATCGAATATGAATATAGAAATTTAATTGCGTATAATGTTTAACTCAGCAATATATAAGTTATATCAAAGTTTCATCTTGTTCAATTAGCGTTTTTTACTTTTAATCAGTCATTTAGTTATAGTTAATGAATAATATAAAAATTTTAAAAATAACCAACACTAATAAATATCATTTGGTATTTTATCAAATTTAGTACTATTAAAATCGGAATTAAATCAATATTACCATTATCTAATTCTAAATATTAAACTAATTCTCGGTGTTAATAATACATGTAATAAATCTTGTAATCGTTCAATAAGAACACTTTCACTTTCGTAAAAATTACCTCAATGAATAGATTAAAGAATCAATAAATTAGCAAATTTGATCGATTTAATCTATATCTCTTATTTTTTATAGTAATATTTGAAAAGTAAAATTAAGCATGCCCGACAAATTCACCTATCTACCCCATACTTTATCAATTTCTTTGACTAATTTTCATTTAAAGTTTTTAATTTTTACTTTTCTTTCTTAGCTAAGTATAATGAATAGTCATTTAACTATTATAAAGTATGGATTAGCGATAGCTTCATTACCGAGAATTATTAACTAATGTGTACTTCAATAGTATCTAATAATCAACTCATATTTATAAATTTTTCAAATAATTTTCAATATTTGAAAAAGAATGAAAATTTTATAATTATAGTGTATTCTATTCAATATTAGTAAATTAATTATTAGCACTCTTTTAATGTAATTTTAAATACTTTAGTTATTGTTACGATTTTATTAATCATTAATAAATTAATATAAGATAATGATGATTATTGTTACTATGGTTTTAAGAAAAAAAATTTACAAAATTTTAAGCTAGGTGCTAAATATATATCAAAAAATATATATAATATTATCTTCAAATTAAGTTATAGAATAAATATAATCGATTACTTAATTCAAATAATTATATTTTAGTTTAATAAATTCTCAAATTGGAATTATAAAAATAGTATTAGAGTTCTAAATAATATAATAGATTCTATTTAAGTGGAATTATTAACTTTTTTAACTTATTTAATCCTTGTTTTAATCAATATTAATAATATTGCATACAAAAAGCCTTTCAATATTAATTATTTAATGAGATCGCTTTCACTAAACAATAATCTTATCTTATCGAATACTTTTAAAGGTATAAATTATTCAAATTTCTTGTTATTTGAAGTCAAATTTTTTATCTTCTCAATTTTATTAAAAAATAATTGCATCCATTTAACCGTTCCCTTAATATTAATTAACTAATTTTCATTCAAAAAATTTAATCTAAAAATTTTTTGGCTTTGATTTCTTGGCTAAAAAGAAAATTTCAAATAGTCATAGTTAAAATAATAAATTTAGTTGCTTTATAAAGCTTAAATTAGCGATAACGCAATAACCGAGAATGATTAATAATATGCTGCACATATGTTTGATTTTCAACTCTATAATAACTTAAATATGAATAGATTCTTTTGTAATAATTTTGAGAATAGCTTTAACTCAACAATGCTAACTTTATTATAATTACTCTATTTCATTTTCAATATGCGTTTTAGCTTTAATCAAACTAGTGCCAAATTAATGAACAATAAACTTTTTTTAGCCAATATACTAGTCTATGTAGTTAAAATTATTTATCTTTTCATTCTTTTTTAACTTGAATATGTCATTAAATTAAGCTAATGAACTTAAATTTTTATCCAATATACCAGATACGCTAATTAAAATTGATTTATTATTTTAAAAAGCAATATATTTAGTAGTACTCTATTTTACTCCGAAATCTCAACTAATAAAGGTAAAAATTACCCCATTCAGTTAACTGATACATATTATATAATTGCTATAATAACTATAATTAAATCCATAATTGGTATTATAAATTAATACTACTCTGTTGAATTTCGGGTTTAAATTAATAAAGATAAAATTTTATTTTTGAATTCTATTAATCTTCTAATGACATCATTAAAGCTATATTTTAATATTTCAATGTTTTTGCAAAGTTAAAACCAAGATATTCAAAGACTAGCTTAACTTAAAATAATCAAATAGATTTAATATTCACAAATATTAATATTAAGATCTATTGTTTTTGATTAATAATACACTTAATAGATTAAAATTAGATTAGAAAATAATAAATTATGCTATTGAAATTGATTGTCACAAATTTATAGGGCATATACTTAGCCTTTAGGATAAATTTTATGCAATCTAGTTTAATCCCTTTTCTTCATTTACCTAATTTAGATAATTTTGTGATTATTAGTCCTCTATCTAAAAAAGGTTCGGTAAATTGAATTCACAAAAATTAAATTTAGAAGTTAATTAAGGGTTTAATAATTTATATAGTTAAATTGGGTTTATATATTAATTTTGTTTATTGATTAGATTAATTGATGTAAGTTTTTGTTATTGCGCACTCTAAAATCATCATAGATATTATTATGTTGGTTACCTTATATATAAGGCATTGATCTCTAAATGATTCAATATTATTTACAAAAGTTACTACTACTGCCGATTGTTTATTAAATTAACAGACAAAAAAATTATAAACTAAAAATGTTAGAAACAATGAATTTCACTGATGTGATTACCTTTACCATGACTGCTACAGTCGCTTACATCGCTTACTGGTACTACACTAACATTCACCATCCCTTCTACGTTTCTAATCTCTCACATCTTCCCAAACCCTCCAACCCCCTCTATGCCTACTTTCACCTCTGGTATCGCGAATTAGTCGGTGACCCCGAAATCTATCTCGACTTAGTCGCCGAACTCGGCCCCGTTGCCCAAGTTAGCAAAGATATGGTCCTCGTTAACGACCTCAACGCTCGTAAATGGCTCTTAACTTACAAATTCAACAAAGATGACAGTTATCACATTTTTAACTTCCGTGGTCCAACAATTTTTTCAACAGCTGATAAAGAATTTCATCAAATTAGAAAGAGATTGGTTGCTCCTGCGTTCAGTAATAAAAACTTGGCAAAAATGGAACCAACTATTTATAAGGTAGGATCGGATCATTTAGCTCAATTTATTTCAAGCAGCATGGGTGACGAAAAGGAAGTTGTTCTAGATATGTATAACTTATTCCATCGTAGTACTCTTGATGTTATCGGTGAATTGGTATTTGGTCAAAACTTAAACTGTATCCTTGATAGCAAGAAAGCTGATCATTATATGAACGAGCTGAAAAAGACCCAGCTATTAATCGTCTTAAGAACTCTATGTCCCTCTATCTTCACTTTATTTACATATCCTATCCTAACTCTTTTTGAACCAACTATTTTGAAGAATATTAACGCTCGCAGACAAGATCCTAGCTTAAGAAATGAGGATATTTTGCAAAGTTTAATCGATGCTAAGGATCCTGAAACTGGTGAGCAATTAACCGATGTCCAAATCGTCGATGAATGTGTTACTTTATTGTTTGCTGGAATGGATACAACTGCCAACACCCTTACTTGGGTCTTATATGAAATCTTACGTCACCCAGAAGTTTACGCTCTCATAGAAAAAGAAATATTTACAGCATTCCCTAACGCTGAAGATGTTGCTACTATTGAAAGATGTAAAAGTGAATTACCCGCCCTTGAAGCAACAATCCTCGAATCAATGCGTCTTCATCCCGTAGCAGCTGGACCAATGTTCAAAAAAGTACCTCAAGGTGGCGTAACCCTAAACGGACAATTCATACCCGAAAATACATCTGTAATCTTCCACGTAATCACTTACCACTTAGATCCTAACTACTTTGAAAATCCTAAACAATTCAGTATTGATCGCTGGTTAGGCCCTAATCGTGAAGAAAACAAAGGTAAATTGCTTACATTTAGTATGGGTCCAAGAGGTTGTGTTGGTAGAGATTTGGCTTGGTCAGAAATTTACTTAGTTATTGTTAAGTTGATTAGAATGTTTAGAATGGAATTAGTAGAAAAGGAGCCTATGAAGCCAGAGCTCTATTTCTTATACACACCTAAGGATGGAAAGTTCGATGTTAAGCTAACTAAGAGAGTTTAGTGGGTATTTTAAGGTTTTTATATTATCTTATTAACAAAAATAAATTATTACTATTATTAAAAAAATTGTTTATTATTACAACAGCGCATCACAGCAGTATATCTACACTTAACTTATTAATCAATATTAATCCATTTTTCTCCAACCCATCTATCACATTTATCCTTCATTATATCGTAGTCTCCACACTCCTTTCTCCTTAACCTCAGTCCAAAATATTTACATCCTCGCCTCAAACAATCTATAGAATATCCTCCTGGACTTGGAGTTCCAATTGCAGAAATACTCTGAGAATAATGCCAAACTTGGGGGTTTCTGGGTTTACAACGTTTGAATAGAGTTTGTGTTATAGAGGTAGAAGGCTGGTTTCGAGAGTGGCATTGGTAGAAATACAGGGATTGAACCGCGCTAGATAGAATAGTAAATAATATAAAAAACTTCATATTTGTTAAATTATTATTTATGGAGGATTTACAGAGCTACTTATATATATCGGGGTTGAAACTGTGATAAGTTTAGAATTAATTTTTGATGCAAATTTCTAAAAACATAAATTATGGTGAGATGTAATGAAAAGCTTAGTATAGAGAATAATTAATATGAGAGATTTTGATTAAATCAAGGAAATCAGGTCCATAATTATTTATTTGGCATATTTATAGTATTTTTGATTATTACATGATTAAGGCATATTAAACAGCCTATTTTATTAGTTGATGTATTTAGCAGAGCGTTATAATATTATATATTAACTAATCTCTTATGTAGAATAAGTATATATGATGGTAACACGATTGTATTAAAATTAATATTTTGAACAGAGCTCATAAAAAATTTTAATAAAAATGCTATGCTTTCAACTAAAAATCTAAACATTAAAAATGCTCCCAACAGGGATCGAACCTGTGACCTTGGCGTTATTAGCACCACGCTCTAACCAACTGAGCTATGGGAGCTTATATTTAGAACGAATTTGTTATTTCTATTTTATTAAACAAATTTAATAGGCTAATCTTTACGCTTTTATAAATTCATAGTTTTATTTAAAAATATTTTTCTTAACAATAGTTTTTTCTATTTTTTCTTCTAATAATTTTTCATTTTTACTATTTTAAGCTACTATATATGATATCCATGTTACCGTTTTCATGGCTTTTTATTTTTAATTAATCTTTTTATATGAATTTTTTTCACATAGGTTAAAATCATTTTATTAATTATAAAATTCTATTTTCTAATTATAATCTATATCACAAGCCATATTTCATTATCTTTAATTTAAGAATAGTATTTTTTTATTAAAACACTATATTTTTTATATATACTAATGCAAAATAAATTAAAATTAAAGACTATTATCTATTAAAGAATTAATTATCTATATACAGTATTATTATAATTTACAAAAATTTTATCACACTATGTTATCAATACATGGTCTTATTAAGATATTTTTTAAATTTATCATTAAGTTATTCCATCTTCTCTATTACTCAATTAAATCTAAAGTTATTTTATAAAAAATTAATAATTAGAAAAAATATATAGCACAGCATTTTAAGTTTAAAAAGTTAATTGAGGTTATAGTTATTATAGAGTATAATTCGAGCAATAAGAAGTTTTATATAAATCACTATTATACATTTATTATTAATGTGAGAGTTTTAGTCGATAAAAAGTTATAAACTACTTCACAGGTAATTTTAGCTAGATTTTATTATAGTATTAAAGATCAATATATCCTATATTTTCAATTCTTAATTATTAAAAGTATTTCAAATGGTAAAAAAATAAAAAAATTAAGGGCTCCAACGGGAATTGAACCCGTGACCTCCCGCACCCAAAGCGGGAATCATACCACTAGACCATGAAGCCGTGACTACTAATTTTATATTAGCTATTTATCTAACAAATTAGTTTTATTTGAAATATTTTTAATTACCATTGATTGCATTAGTGATTTTTTATTGTGTTTTTCTAATTTCATATTTTATTTTAAATATTATATTTATACATATATTATATTTTTATCATTTCTATTAGGTTGCTATTTTACTTTGTTGTAATATCGATTTAGCTTATATTGGACGCATATATATATATATATACTTAAACCAAATCACAATATTTAGTCTAATTATATATTTGCATTCACTTTAATACCATATTTTATAACATGTACTCAACTACATTCTTCTATATATTTTTCTTTTTTCTTGGCATAGTAAATTTTCGGACTTCTCGTATACTACAAATAAATGATACGATATATTTAATATTTGATATTATAGAGTATTAGCTACTTAAGATCTTAATGAATTTTTAAATATTATTGAAATTTAAAAATAAATAACAAGGATTATAAGTCCATAAGGTTTGGTTAATTAGATTACTAAAGCTATCGTTAATTAATACAGTCTCTATTCTATTAATACCAATTAATAGTTAAGAGTTCAGCTTTTATAAATTGTAGAGTATTAAATTAGAAAAAATCTAAATAGCTATTTTAAATTTGATTTAATTAATGATAACTGCCATAAAAAATTGATATTGAAAGATTCTGGTTAGAAAGAGGAAAATTTGAAATATTTTTGATTTATACTTGCTTAAAGCTTATTAAAGAGCAGTTTTTATTAGTTAAAGTTGATAATATAATATTTTTATATGATATTATAATCAATTCTCTATTAAATAATGACTATACACGATGAAAACTCGGCTATAAAAAATTAAAATTTTGGACTGAGCTCATACAAAATTTAAGCCAAGTTAACCTTAATCTTTCATATAGAATTAATGGGTTGTTTATAAAGGATATATAATTGTAGATTTTATTATAATAGTAGTCTAATTAGTTCAACTAGTTTAAACGTGAAATCATGAATTTTTAATAAAAGTGTAAAGTGCTAGATTGGGTTAGGATAGCGAGTAAATTTATATAATAAGAAGTAAATACTTTAGTAACAAGCTTAACTATATCAATATCCAAATTAAAAGCAATAACTCAACACAGCTAAAACAAAAATAAATTTTAATATCTCAAAAAATCCCACTATAAATCCCACAGCTCCTTATTAAAAGCATCTACAAGTTTAGCATCATCTCTGTAAAATCTCTGAAATTCAGTAAACCCACCCCTCAATACATAAACCTCTTGACCATTCTCATTTCCAGTTAGATTAAGTGCATCATTATAGATTCGAGCGGATTTGGGACCTCTAACTTGACTTAAAGCGCAATGGAAAATAACTTTACCAATGCCTTGGTTTTGAGCTACTAGTAAATCAGCTCGTTCTTTAATTTCATGAGCGGGCACATTTATGGAATTGAGGATATGACCACCCTATGGAAATTAGTAAGGCGATATTGATAATTTATATGGATTATTTACTATTCTATCGGAATCTCTAACGTCAACAACAACGTAATCTTTTCTACAAATTCATCAATCAATACGTGAATTTTTAAATTTTTATTATCTTACCCAGCTTTTAAACTTTCATCATGCATAATATCCCTTAAATTATCAGGTTCCAAGTATCTAATATGACTTTTTACCATATTTGCTAATTTATTAGAGTTTTTATTAATTGATTGCTTTACAAAATTTATTAGCATTTAATTAATTGATATTGTTGGTGGATTTGTGATTTATATATTTATTAATTATTTTTATGATTATGGGATTTGGTTTGGGAATGTGTGACTTGTTATTATGTGGCTTATTTATCTTATCTATTTAGAGCTATAAATTTACGAAATTTTTGTTGAAGAGCGAATATTTACATGAATAATATATAATGTTAGGGTAATCTCCTAAACTATAAGTATAGATAGCGACAAATAAATTACTTTCCTTAGTTGTTAATTAACTATTGTAAAACTCAATGTAATGTAATTATCTTTTTATTGTAGCAGCAAATTATATAGTAATTATATTACTAAGTATGCCTTGGTTAATATCTTCGTTATAACTTTTGATTAATAATTTATCACAAATAAATAGTAATGATAATATTAATCTGCTAGTTTTATCTTTTGACATTAATTATATAACATTATTTTAAATTGAACCATATAGGTATGGTGTTTAAGATAATCTAAATATTTGTCTGATGATAAAATTATATACTTGTGCTAAAACTTAGCTGACAAAATAATAATATAAGTATAACAGTTTAAGCCGAAACATTACAATATATTCGAAATTTATAACTCTTAATACAAAGGTCTTATTTTAACTAGTTAAAAGTACTCTATATTTTTTAATCTTTATCAAAAAAATTAAGTGAAATTACTACATTACCATACAGCCAAAAATAATAAATTAGCCTATAAGAAATGTTGATTTCAGTATGGTTAATAAATCACTGGAATTAGGTATATTTAGTCATTCTAAAATTAAAAATAGTAATATTTGGTGTATTGATAATATGCATATTAATATAAATTAAAATTTATTGATGTTTAAGGAGTATTGTTTATCATAATGAGAGGTTTTCTGCAGTTAATTGAACATCGATTTGATTAGTATTTTTACAATAATAAATTTCTATAAATCGACAAAAGCTATACTATTTTATAGGAGTTCTTTGACTCAATTAAACCTTAGAATGAAAATATTTTACAGTAGCTATTTTTCAAATATTTATTCTTAAGGTATATTCCTATTTGACTAACAACTTTGAGATCTCATGGGTCTATTATTATATAAATTTTGAGCTTGTTTTATATGAAAGATTATAGTTATCTCGGTACAAATTTTGTATGAGCTGAGTTCGAAATTTTAATATTTTTATAACCTAAGTTTTCATCATGTAT
>KQ964482.1:117901-130186 GCA_001566745.1 Conidiobolus coronatus NRRL 28638
AAAAATCGAAAATATTGAGTATTTTCCATATAAAAAATTTGGAAAAGTTTTCCTCGTTTTAACCAGAATCTTTCATATAAAATATTGTCTTTAGAGCGGAGTAATACCTAGAATAGATATATGATGCCCTTGATTTTTATCTTATTTATCTTTTTTTAATACACTAAACCTTGATTATATCTCGGAAGACTTTTAGGTATAATAATATTTTAAATATCTGAGTTAGAAGTTTTGTCAAATTTAGCAAAAAAGGTGTAAGAAAATATTGTATTGTATTGTAAATTATCCAGTCTCAGATGCTTACAGAGGATATTGTTAGAGGTGGATGACGGCAAGTAGATTAATAGACTGTCTAGAGTGTATTAATAACTTGGTTTATTAGCTTTGGATGTTAAGCTTTAGACTTGGATTTCCTACTGTCTAGGCTTTAGTAGCTATGAGTTTAAATACCCAATGTACAGTGAGCTGTCCACCTTAAGTTAGTGACTTATTGGTGGCCATCTTGGTACTGTATTAATGATGTATAATTGGGAATTTTTGGGACCGTGTTGGGGTATTTTGCATTATTAGTCCTTTAATTTGTTTAGCTTAAATAGTCAAAAACTGTGTTCCTTATGCTTGCCTGGTTTGGCAACCTACGCTTATTATTGGATTGAATGTAGTAGGTAATTTGGTTAAGATTGACGATGTTAAGTGATATTTGAGTATGTTAGTGACAGTAGTTTCGTCATAGTATAAATGCCTATAATATAACATTAAATTCTTCTATAAACCGGTTTTAACGAAATTTTTTATTACAATCAACTCTAAATCACAGCTCTGAAGGTATTTGGACATATTATTTATTTAATATTGCAAGCGATTTTCTCTCCAAGAAAGTGATATGAACCAGGGAAGGCTGTAATTTTTATTACTATCCAATAGGCTTTTAACTTGAAGCCACAATAATTTTATAGTTTAAAACTGAGTAAAGATTAATTAGAATAGTTATAATATATTTTTTATTATAGCTAGACTAATTCTCTATTGAGAAGCTTACGAGAATTTATTTTGCTCAATATATTAGATTTAGAATTATAAGATGCAATTTTACAAATATTTTAACAAGGTTATCTATTATATTAACTTGCAAATTTCTACTTAATTTAGCAACTAATTTTTATAAATTGAATTAAACTTTTAAATAATAACTGAAACTAGATTAACTGATTATTAACTAATCTGCAATAATAACTTTTATATGTCTAAATTCAGCCATACTAGGTGCTAAATTAGTAGTCATATAATAATAAATATCATTTAGCTATTTTAAAACCTTTGTTTTTAAATCAGCCTCAATCCGATATTTTTTTACAATATTTTTTTTCAAGTTTAATTTATATAAAAATTTAGTGAATTCCTTAATTTTAAATTTTTTAGTTAATTGGTACTGGATTGCCTTTATATTTGATATATTCTTCCTGTCTATATATTATTGATTATTATTCTAATTTTGATAATTATTGATTAGTAATCAGTGCTATGATAGTTAATAATATAATATTGGTCATCCTACTGGGATTGACTTCTGATGTTCAAGGTGTAATGAATATTAAAAGGGATGCTCTACATAATATGGTGCAACATGTTATTTCTAATAGCACCGAAAATCCTTCATTCAGAAGTAGATTGTCGAGGAGGAATTTACTTGATCAAGAGATGAGTATTTTACTAGCACCTCTATTTGGTAAAACCCGCGATATGTCTAAATTTTTTAATGGGATAACAAATCATTTTAAAACAAAATATCCGACACCTTCGGGTGGTATGGACCCTATTGTATCTAGCTTTATGGGCCAAATTAACAAAGCTGTGAACG
Source organism: Conidiobolus coronatus NRRL 28638 (assembly GCA_001566745.1). Lineage (NCBI taxonomy): Eukaryota > Fungi > Entomophthoromycota > Entomophthoromycetes > Entomophthorales > Conidiobolaceae > Conidiobolus > Conidiobolus coronatus. The sequence goes on from KQ964482.1 coordinate 119,760, forward strand.
ATCCAAAATTTAATGTTAAAGACGTCAATTCCAAAAATAGTATAATGAATCTTTTAAATCAAGCTGATAATGCTTATATTAAGAGCAAGAGTATAAAAGAGCCCAGCTCAAAACCTTCTGCCTCGAAGCCTCCTATAAAATCTTCAGCCACAAAACCTATTGCCACAAAACCATCTGTCAGTGGAAATGATTCAGGACAGTTAAGTTTGGGAAGTGCAGGGACTACAATAACAAAAACTACTACAAAAACTACTATTGATATAAGAATTAAAATTGAAAGGATAACAAAAATAATCATTAGTATAAAAAGCGTGGATAAAGAAACCTTAACTGCTCAAATTTTTTCGCTAATACAAACTGAGTTCCTTAGTGGTGACGATAAGCAATATCAAGTCAGTTTAACACCATACATCAATAGAGTTCTGGACACATTGAAAGATTCCAACTTCCAGCCTGGTGTAAGAGAGCATCAAATGAGACTTATTGATGAGTTTCAAAATTTGGCCAAATTTTACGAAGAATTGCATAACGCCGACAATGGTAACGATGGTAACGACGGCAACGATAAGATTGTAAATAAGGAGGAGGCTGCTGCAAAGACTATGGCTTTTATTGCAAAGAGCTATGGAAGTGAAGATGGAAGCTATGCTCAAGCGTATGTAATTTTTATAGATTTATTAGCTAAAATGTTAAATAGCCAAGAATATGATCCTAACAATACTGAAACGAAAGCAAAGACTAAATCTTATCTTGTCCAACTTGATAATATAAAGAAAGCAGCTACAAGCTTTGAAATAGCTAAGCCAAGGTTCACTCATACTGGGAAAGAATTTTTGATAAAGCTTATCGCTAATACAATGCCAAATGAAGAACTTCATGCAGAAATTACTAATTTTTTGAAAATTTTTTTAATTCCTAAAGGTGGTTTCGATCCTGCTGTAGCTTCACATGTTAGAGAGCTTAAAGCAGTATTAAAATATAAAGAATCTAACATTAATGAGGATGAAAATATGAGAAATAAAATAGCAAAAGTGGTGTACGAAACAGAATTCGCCTATTCTCAAACTGACGAGGGTCGAAAATCATTAATTGTTCCAAAAAATGAGCCAACACCTTCTTTTAAATCTCAAGCTCTTAAAGAAATCTCCGACTCCTTTGATAATTATGATTCATGTGATTTGCCGATTATGCGTTCAAGGATTAAGTCATTAACTACAGATATAAGAGAAAAAAACGGCTCTAATAGCTCTGAAATTGAGGAAAGTATTAACGCAATTGAAGAAATGCTTGATTCCGTTAGCCCAGATTTTGAAGACGTTGTAACCACTAGAACCATAAAGAAACGTTTACGCAAACTGGAATTAGATCCTGATGAATTATCTCTAGAATCTATAGGAACACTTAAAGGATCGAATGATGGCGTTCATGCTCTTAGCGATGGGTCTGTATCTTTATCGTTGGATACTAGCATAACTAACGATCAAGAGAAAGATCTTGAAAATGCCCAAAAGTTATTTGAAAATACAACTAACAAAAACAAAAAGCAGTTTATAGAGTTTATTACTAAATATTTAACTCACTACTATGCTAATCAAGATGATGATTTTAGCTTGGTTTTATATGGTCAAAATCAAAAAATTTTAGATTTCCTTAGTTCTGCAGAGTTTAAGGGGGATAGAAAAACCTGGGAAGAGTTAGAAGGGCTGCTGAAAGATATGGAAGATCTAAGCTCTGAAGAAACTAGCTCTGGTCCTTTCATTGCGCCTGAGTTAACAAATGATAGAAATAAGAATAATGAAGATTTTTTAATTGCTTTGAGAGCTGTTAACTCTTCGAATAAGCAACAAGTGCTTGATTTTGTCGAGGTACTCATATTATACCAATACGGACAAGAAAATGGGGGACTTAGTATTGGTGTAAATGAAAGAAAAATTGAATTGGTGCAACTAATTGAGAACCCGGATTTTGAAGATGATTTGGATATGTCCATTGAAATGGTAGAGATGATTTTGAATATACTAAACAAACAAATGAGCATAGCTCAAGGATCTTCCCAAACCTCCGTTTCACCTGAAAATTTCAAAATGACAGGCGATTATTATGCAGATCACCAAATAGTACTGGGAATTGCTATGACAAATATACCTTCTCAACGGGATAAAGTATTAAAGTTATTTAAGGAATTTTGCGATTATCACTTATCAACTGGATTCAACAGCGCTATGAAAACTGAAGCTATAAATTCTGTTATTGAAACTTTGAATGACCCAAATTTTAACCCTAGAGATTCTGAGCATGCTGACGCACTTATGTTTATGTTGAACGAATTGGAAAGCTATAAATCAAAGAGTAGGGATATTGATTTTGAAGAGCCACCACCTATTGAATCTGAAGATGAGACCACTATCCCAGATATCCTTGGCGTTTTTGAGCTTGATCAACAAAATTTTTATAGCGCAATTAGAGTAATTACGAGAGACGAAACTGAGAATTTTGTGCCATATATGAATGAATACTTTGCTACATATTATAGTGATAAAGAATCAAAGCTACCTGAGGAGATTAAGGCAAGTGTAAAAGAATTAGAAGATCAGTTTAATGATAAGGATTTTGACCCTAGCGAGCCTGATAATCGTCAAAAAATAGATGCTACACTGGCTAAGATTGAGCAAGTGCATGCGCATCTTAAAGAATTAGCAAATTCGTCTAATGTTCCATTTAAATCTCCAAATTTCACTAATAACAAAGCTCAAGACATGAAACTTTTATTAAAATCTTTGAACTCCGCAACAGATGCTAACAAAAATGAGCTTGTTAACATAATTAGCAAATACTTAAAAGTTAGCTATGCTGATAAGAATGGCCATCTTACTGGAGGCGTAGGCGATATAGTAACCCAAATCAATACATTTTTAAATTCTAAGCAGTTTAGTCCTAAAGATCAAGCTTCAAGAGAAAGGGTTTTAAAGTGGATCAACGAGATAGATATCATTGATTCGAGTATTAAAAATCCTGGTACGATTTTTGGATTTTACAAATACCCCGAGTTCAGCGATGATAGAGTTGATAGTGAGAATAAGTTGATAAAATCGTTAGAGACTGTTAGCATATTTAACAAGGATGAGGCAGTTGGAGCAATATCTACATTTGCTCAGAAGTTTTATTCAAATAACAAAGTTATGCATCCAAGCTTGGTTACCATACTTCACAAGATGACTTCATATATCCAATCCAGTTCTTTCAGCAAAGATAATCCAAAAAACAAGAGCATAATGAAGGAATTATTAGAAGATATGCACATCGAGCACGAGAATGTTAAAGACATCAAGTCAACTCTTACGCCTTATGACAAGCCTAAATTTGTAGATGATATGGGTAAAAACATCCAGTTATTAACGGATTCTATGAAATCTGTAAATAAGGGAAATACAAACGATTTTGAAAGTACTGTAATAACTTTCTTACGTCAAAGATTTGCTAACATTTATGGAAAGGAAAAACCATTAACATTCTCCAAAATTCAACAGTTAATTCAATTAATTCAATCAGAAGGGTTCGATGCAAGCAATCAAACATCAGTTGATCAATTTATAAATCTTTTAACTCAGCTTAAAGATTATACTAGCAAAAAAGATCTGAATAGTAGTAATCTATTTCCATTGGAAAAGTTTTCGTTTAATATGGATCAAGATTTGAAGCAATTAGTAGAAATTTTGCAAAATATTCCCCTTAGTTCAGATGTGAGATATTTTGTTAACCCAACTACACAATATTTAAGTGTTTACTTCGCAGACTCTAATGGAATCTTCCCTTATCAGCTAACTAAATCGATTCAAAATATTCTTAACTATGTAAAAAATAACGTCCCAGATGCTAAAACTCAGAAATTTTACGATAGTTTAAAGCTAATGATTAACAAACTTGATAATGAATGTTTTATTATCAAGCACCCACCTCCAAATTTTATTAACTTTGATAAAGCAACATTTACAGGGGATTATGTACGAGATAAAGCTAGTTTGCTAAATAATATTGGATACGTTAATCAAGAAAATTTAGCAAGTGCTAAGAGTATGGTTGTAAGGTTATTAAAGAAATATTTTGGCCGAAATGGGACTTCCTTTCATTCTAGTCTCTATAGTTATGTAAATCAAGTTACTGCAACTTTGGCCAAAATTGTCGAAAATAAGGATTCCATTACAGAATTTAGCGAAAATTTAGGTCAATTGGAGGTTGCATATGATAAAGTTATGAACTCTTATAAGGATGCTACTAAATACGTCATACCAGAATTAAAAGGCGATAAAAAGATTGATTATAAGAATCTTAAGGATTCTTTATCGCTAGTAACACCCGAGAATCAGAACAAAGCGATTCAAGCTTGCGATAGATTCATTATTCACCATTATGGAAATAAGGATGGCACAGTTCCAGCTTCGTTGCAAACTTTAAGAAAAGAAATAGTTAACCTCTTTTCTTCCTCTAATTTTGATGGTAAGAGCGAAAAAACAATTAAAAAGGTGGATGAACTTTTCGAAATGCTTGAAGTTGCCAGCAATTATAAGAATAGCCCTTCAGAAAATGCAGCGCTAAAAGTATTTAAGATCCCTGATTTACCAGAAGACTATAAGGAAGCTGAGCAAGTTTTTATAAAGACTATGGAGCAGTTAAATCATTATAACAGAGATCAAGCAATTCAATTCGCTGTTAATTACTTTAACAAGTATTATACAAATAACGATCTCATGAGCTTAGAAATAATTCCACTTGTATCTGGTATAACTAGACTAGTAGAATCGCCTGAGTTTGATGGTAAAAGTCCTGATTTTGTAAAAGATTTCAAAGACAAATTTAGTACTTTAAATACTAAATGGGAAAGTATTAAGGATTTAATAGAAGTTCCTAACCCAATTCAGCCTATCGAACTTACAGATGACAAAGCTGCTGACTTTGCTACATTAATGCTATCTATTACAGATGTAGTATCTGATACAAAAAAGGTTGCTCTCGATAATATTCAAAAGTTTATCAAAAAGTATTTTAAGAGCGTTGATGGTCAAATTGACCCCAAGTTACATCCTATTATTTCTAAAATTACTACTGCTATCAAGGACCCCAATTTCAATTATCCTATAAATTTTAAACAGAAAACTGATATTGAAAAGCATTTTGTCAAATTAGATGAGGAATATAAACAATTAATGGACCCAAGCAATTCAGTAGCGGCTTTTGCTGGCTTTAAGATAACTGGAAATTGGGAAAGTGATAGAAAATCACTAATTGCTCATACAAGATATATCAATAAAGTGAATAAGGGAAACGCTAGAGAGTTTTATCTAAAAGTACTTGGAGAAAATTTCTCTGGATCTAGCGGAATCATCAATACTATGGTTTACTCCCATGTAAAAGAAACTTTAGAGTATATAACTAACGAAAATTTTAAGCCTACAGAGTATAAAGTTAATGAAGATAAATTGAATGAATTATTCAACAAATTAGAAGCTAAATTCGCAAGTTCCAATATAGACCCTGAATCGTCAGGCTTTATACGCCCACAACTAACTTCTAATAGAGGTGAAAATCAGATAATCATTATTAAAGCCATTAAATCGGTTACTAAACAAACTAAGAGGGGCGCTAGAACTTGGGTTGAGCAAGCTTTGAAGACATTATATGGCACATCGTATGGAGAATTAGATTATAGATTATTACCAGTATATAATAACTTCATTTCGCTATTTGATGGTGACCAAGAATTAAATAATATGGGTAATAAGCTAGAAGAAAATTTTATAGAATTATTCAGAAAGATGGATGATACTTTCTCAAAATTAGATGTTATTGAGGGAGAAAAGCCAAAGTTTCCTTCAATACCTATTTCAGGCAGCATAGATGCTGACTTTAAAGAACTGACTGAATTCTTGAAATTAGTTAATACTTTAAATAGAGAAGAAGCTGCCAAAGAGTTCTCTAGAGTACTAGACTATCATCTTAAGAATGAAGATGGAAGCGGTGATCTTAGAATATTGCCTTTAATCATCGATACATTGAAAATCTTTGAAAGAGCTGATTTCGATGGAAGGTCTGAAAATATAAAGAAAGAATTCGAAGCTAAGTTCTCTGAATTAAAGGAAACGCATAAGTCTCTTAATCAAAATACTAAAAATATTGAGCCTTATAGACGTATTCAATACACTAGCGATTTTAAAGTTGATCTAGAATCTTTAGTTAATAGCTTCAACTCTGTCAATAAGGACAACATAGATGAAGCAAAGAAAGCTGTAAATATTTTCCTAACAACTTTCTTAGCTAGCCCGCAAGGAGGCGGATTTGATTTCTCCGTTTCTACTCTAGTTACAAATATTAAAAAATTAGTGGGTGAAGGTAGCTTTACTTTCCATGATAAGGATCAAAACGATAAATTTAAGAGTATGGTGAACGACGCATATGATGTTTGGAGTAAGCAGTCTAGTGAAAATACGAGCATTTACACAACTCCGGAACTTACTAAATCAATTGAAAACGATTTAGATAAATTAATTAGCTCTATGAATGGTGCTGATAGATCTAGTAATAAGAAAATAATCAGCGCGGTTGAAAACTTTATTAGACATCACTTTAACACTGACTATAGAATTTATTCTACAATTAATACCATAATTAATTTGATTTCTACTGCAGAATTTGACTTTAGCTTACAATCAAATCAAGAAAAAATCCGACTTTATATTTTAGAACTCTCTAATGCTTATGAGCAAATTGTAAAGGATAATGGAGCTCCTAAAGAATGTCCAATTCCAGAGTTATCTGGAGACGAAGAAAAGGATAGAAACTTGATAGCAGCTCTCTTCGCCAACTTAGACCTTAGTTGCAAAAAGAAATTTGCCAATCATTTGGAAAGCTTTACTGAAAAGTACTACTCAAGTAGTCAAGGATATGTAGCTGCGACAGTAGTACCCTATGTTAGTAGATTATCTACATTCGTTAAGAGTCCCGATTTTGCTTTCAATAACTATGAGTTCAAATTTGAAGTCATGAGAAAGCTTTCGCAAGTTAAAGAAGCTGCTATTCAAGCTGAAAAAACGCTTATAACAGAGAAAAAATTCAATCCCCCTCAGTTAACTGGCGATCCAGAAAATAATATTGAGACCTTAACAGCAGAAATGGGTAAATTAGCTAAAGGATCTGAAGCAAGCGCCAAAGCTTATTTACTTGATTATGCTAAACAAATTTCAAAGGATGAAGATGAATATATTGGCCTTCAGTATATTAATGTATTCAAAGAGTTTGAGGATTTGTTAAACTCCAAAAATTTCTCTTTTGGAGACCCAGTTCAGGTTTCCAAGATAGGCGATGGTTTAAGAAAAATTCTAGCTATTGTAAACTATTCTACTGAAAACCCTGAACATAACTCTCCTTACACTAAAATTGAGCTAAGTGATAGTATAAAGATAGATTTTGAAAGATTGGTAAAATCTTTTGAGAATGCAAATATACAAAACCAAAAAGACATAGACAACTTCATTTTAGAAGATTTTGTTAACCACCACTTTAAACTTGCTCCAGGAGACCCCGTACCTCCAGAAATTATCAATAGTGTAGTAGAATTGAAGCATTTATTAAGTGACCCTAGTTTTAATTATGCAACCCGCGAAAATTTGGAAAAACTCAGAAAATTATTTGAGAAATTAATAATGATAAAGCAAGGACTAGAGAATCCAGAATTACAGCCTCTCCCTTATTACCCTCCAAATCCTACAGGAAATTTGAAGGAGGATAAGAAAGATTTGTATGAATCATTTGTCCAAGCTACGCTCTATAATCAGCTAGATGTAGTCAAATATATCAAGTACTTTTTAAGTATTCATTATACCCAAAACGGAAAATTCGCGCCCTCAGTGCAAATTATAGTTGATAACCTAATGTCAGCTTGCAGTAAACCTGGTTTTGAATTTTCTAAACATGAAGGAGCAGGTGTAGTGAAGCTTCATCTCAATGATATCGAGCGAGAATTAAAGAGATTAGCTGATGAAAAAGCTAATAGACCTTACTATAAAGCACCTACTTTATACCAGGATAGGGAAATTGATATTCAGAATTTAGTAGCAAGTTATAAAACCGTTACCAATCAGACTAGGTTTGAAGCAATTAGCTTTACTAGTAGCTTTTTAAATACTATGTACGCTGAGCCTGAGGGATATTTCCTTCCTAAGATAATGGAATCTGTTAACGCTGCTTTTAAAATAATCCAAAGTAAGGATTTTGATTTTACGAAAGATGAGCATGTTATAAATTTCCAGAAAACTCTCAATACTCTCGAAAAAGAGTATAGTAAGTTAAAAGCCCCTGGAGGTGCTGAATCTCCCTATATTGAGCCCACGTTTTCAGGAACTAAATATATAGATGTTGTTAGATTGATTAACTCTTTTAGCACTATCAACGACTCGAATAAGGACAAAGCTCTAAACTTTATTCTTAAGTACTTGAGGATGCATTATGGTGATAAAGATAGTGGAGTATTTGAAAGTGCTGAAATTACAAAATTAGTTCAAAAGTTGTATACTTTAATAACACCTAAAGAATTTAAATTTGACGATTTTGAGTGTATATCTAAGTTCCAAGCTATATTGAATGAGCTAGACACCGAAATTAATAAGATAAGAGATCAAAAATCTGATATTAAGTTTGAAACCTTTGAATTCACAGAGAATAAGCCCTACGATACTCAAAAATTGTTAATTTCACTTAGAAACTTCTCGCCCCAATACAAGACAAATGCTGTTAGCTTTTTAATTAAATTCTTAGGACATTATTATTCAGTGGATGGTAAATGGAACGATGACCTTTATAACTTAGCCAATCAGATTACTTATACCGTTTCTGCTAACAGCTTTAAGTTTGATGATCCTGAAAATATCAATACTATCCAAAGTAATTTAATTCAATTGGATATGCTCAAAAACAAATTGGAAACTAAGCCTGTTCAATTGGCCGAGTTTCCAACTTTCAGTCTTTCGGGCGATTTCCAAAAAGATACTAGAGTTTTTAGATCTACCCTCAGTCTTGTTAATAATAGAAATGTTCCAGATGCAATTAGCATGGTTATGAAAATTGTAAAGCTTCACTTTTCTGAGAAAAATGGAAAGTTTGATAGCAGGATTTATTCCCGTGTAAATAAGCTTTCTAACAAAATAACAGCTCCTGACTTTGATTGGTGGAATGATAGTGAGAAAAGCCAGATTATATATGATTTAGAAGATACTTATAAAGAAAAGCTTAATATTTTAAAGCCTAAGCCACAGCAACGCTGGTTATCTCCAAAGTGGTCTAAAGATGTTGAGCATGATAAAGGTGTATTATTTAGTGGAATTAAAGTATCTGACGAATCTTTCAAACTGGACATAGACGCATCAATACTGGAATTCTTAAATCATCACTTTAACGCTAAAAATGAGGAATTGCCCAAAAACATTACTGACCTATTTAATAAGATTACTAACTTTATAGGACAGCCTGGATTTACTTATATAAACGAAGGGAAAGTATCAGAATTACGTGCTCTGTTCGATAAATTAGAAAATGAATACTATTCACATAAGAACCCTAAAATAGAACTCAAGTATGAAGACCCAGGTTTGACTGATGATATAGATTATGACTTAATACAATACATAAAATCTTTTGAGGGAATGGGCAAAGGTAGTCTACCTGATATACTCGAAGCTTTAGCAAAATTCCATAAAAAACATTTTACAAATTCAAATGGTAATCATATTGAAGAGGTAGACAAAAGATTTAATCAAATTGTCACGTCAATTCAGAGCGATGCGTTTGATTTTAGAGAGCCTAAAGATTTTAATACCTTGAGTGATTCACTCAAAGAATTAGTCAAATACTTCGATAGTGTATCAGTAAATGTTCCTAAAGTACCTGAAATTCCTATACCTGAGTTTGGTAAAGGTGTAGGATTAGAAGTTGATAAAAGAAATTTACTAAACTATGCTGAAGAAGCATCATTCGCTTTTATCTCTAATACTGACATTTGGCAAGTAGTTAACAGCTATTTACTAGCTTACTATGGCGACGGAACCGGTAAATTGGCAAGGCCTTATGAAGGACTGCAAAAAACACTTTATGATAAAGTTAAAAAGGCAAGCTTTGATTATAGTGATCCAGCTAACAAAAATGAAGTTAGTAATATTTTGGGCGAATTTGAGAAACTTCAGAGAACTATTATCACTGGAGTATCACCTGGTAAACCGTACTTCCCTCCTAGATTAACGGAAGATGTTAAAGCTACTAAGAATGCAATGCTCAACTCCTGGGTTCAAGTAAATAGTAGCAATAGAAACGATGCTTTGAAATTTTTGAATTCATTCTTTGATAAATACTACACTGTTAATGATCCAACTGGAAAAGCCAAGTTA
>KQ964483.1:20375-31262 GCA_001566745.1 Conidiobolus coronatus NRRL 28638
ATATTTGTGTTGCTTATCTTTATCGTTATATTCCTAATTGGGTTGACACACGATACTAGCATAAAATATCTCAAGGTTTGTATTATATTTAATTCTACTTAACATGGTAGAGCTTATTTCCCAAATATAGTAGACTTATTATTCCAGTGCAACGTCGCATTTTTCTCTATTTTAAAAAGTACTCAGTAAAATAAGAAAATTTTGATTTTAATTGCATAAAAATCAAAGTAAAATTTTTTAAGTTAAAAAAATAACTTTATTAGAAATAAAAGATGCATAAAGAACTGAAATATGGCAAAGATGGTTTAAATAGCTTAATGAATAGACTATATAGCTATTTCATCCATTTTTAAACCTATTCCGAGAAATATATGGTACTTTATGATAAAAGGGAAATAAGCTATTTATATAAATTTTATAGTCATACCAATTTTGGAATTTGATGTTTTTATGCAATCGCGTCATTTTTTATTCAAGAATTATATTGGTTAATGGTTGTTTATTTTCACTCAAGATATATGCTAGCTATCTTGTCTGATCGAAACTAAACCTGAATAAAGTTGATTAAAACGAACTAGATATTATATGTCTAGAGACACGATATTAAGTCAAATGACTTTAAATAAGATCAAATAGTCAGTATTTATAACACGCTAAGTGTATACTTGAGGCTTGATTAAAATTTTCAGTACATTTATTTTATTTTTTGCAGATTTCCATTTTTATTATAGTATATAATATTCAAATATTTCAGTATTTGAGCTAGATAATTTCAATATCAATCTTTGGGATATGTTAAGCATGTGATAATTCAAATATTGAAGCATATTGGATACTGACAAAGTTTTAATATGTGTTAATTTAGAATATATTGGTAACAAGTAGGATCGCTAAATAATAGATATAGCATGTTGAGTAATAATTATATAATATCACAACTTAGCGGATATACTATGATAAATAATAAGTATTCTGTCGCAATTGTTATAATAAGTGAGTAATGTATATAGATAAATCCCTATAGAAACAAACGTTGAGATAATTTATGACTATTAGATGAGAACATATTTTAAAATTTTTAAAATTTTTAAAATATTGCGAATCTCAGAAGCAATTAATAAAGAATATTATACCAGTAACAGTCAATTGCTCTAGAAAAATGTTCAATGGATATGATTAACTAATATAGCAATCTAGATCTATTAAATTTTGTCTAAAAAGATAAGAGCCGAGTTCAGTACAAAGAAATTCTAAATAAAGAAATAATTAAAAATGAAGCAATTTTATCAAGTGACTTTAAGGATTGGTACACAACCAATTTTGGAACTTTAAGCTCTGTGTTCAATATAGAACTGCGGGTATGAAATTAGAAATATTAAAAATAAAAAAATATTCAATAACATAGAGCAGATATTCATACTCAATATAGATAATGGACTGTAGTGGACTTTAGATTAATAATAGTTGATTTTAATATATTTTTACAAATTAAATAAGAATCAGCAATATAATTATTAATAAAGAGACTAAGTTCATTTTTAATACAAACCCAATTTTTCATAATTAATGCAATAAAATATGGCTTAATTTTCTTAAAAAATACATCATCCTCAATAAGAACGACTTGAAAACATACTTACCTAATATAGCAATTAGTTTAAATAAATTAATGATGAGATAAATCATAGCGTTCATAGTCCCCTAATTTTCCTATATTCTAAAGAACTAACTATACTGATCGCGTCATTTTTTTAAGAATGATTAATCCATCAGGGTCTTTAGCCAATCATTGGCCATGTTTGTTGATTGCGCTATTCAAATGGAATTTGATGTATGACAATTGTTGGCTAGATTTTCTCAACTCTAGTTTTCGACTAACTTGCCAATAGCATTAGATAAAATCCCTTATTAAAATTTTTAATTGCCAACATTCAAAGCTCATTCTCAACCACTCATTCATGTCACACAGTATTAACTCACGTATCTAATCTAAAAGAAGAAAAATTAGGAGATCAGTGAAATAGTATAAATAGTCGTGCAAGCACCTTTGTTTACAGTATATCTGCTGATTCCCCGGCTTTCTTATATTAATATTAACATGTCAGATAAAAAAGAAACTTTTGAAATTGCCGAAGCTGGTAGCTCCGAGCATATTAAACACGGCACCGGTTCTAGTATTGGTGCTTATTTCACTATTCTCTGTGCCTTGGCTGGTACCGGCACTCTTGGTTTACCTCAAGCTGTTGCCAAATCCGGATGGGTTGGTGTTCTATTAATTATCTTAGGTGCTCTCTTCGCTATTTACACCGGTTTAAAGTTAGTTCAAGTCATCGATAAAAAAGCTGATGCTAAAATTGAAACCTACCCTGATGTAGGTGCCGCTGCTTTTGGTCTCCCTGGTCGTATTTTGGTTCAATTCTGTCAATACACTATTATTGGTGGTGGTGTTACTCTTTACATGGTCTATTCAGGTGGTGTTATGAAAAATTTGGCCCTTATTAATGGTACTGAAATTAGCATCAAATATCTTATTATTGTTGCTGGTGTTATTATTTGGATTCCTTTGGTTACTTTCAAGAAAATTCAAGAGGTCTTTTTCATTGGTGTCTTTGGTGCTTTGGCCACTCTTGTTGCTGTAATTTTAGTCGTAGTTTTGGGCTTTATTGATTTATCCAAATTTGAATCCCACGGTGCATTCGATGATGTTGTCTGGGAAAATGTTCCTTTATCTCTTTCTACTATTTGCTTTGCTTATGGTGGTACTGTTGTCTTCCCTCAAGTATATCGTTCTATGGCCAAGCCTCAGCAATGGCCCGTTGTTGTAACTACCTCAACTTTAAGTGCTTTTGCTTTCTACGTGCTTACTGCTGTTGTTGGATACTACGTATATGGTAGAGAAGTAAAGTCTCCTATTTTCGAATCTTTACCTAAAGGTGCTCCCAACTTGGCCGGTCAAGTTTTAATGATGATTCACGTTTTAGCTGCTGGTGTCATTTTCTTGTGCTCTTTATCTTTAGAACTTGAACGTTACTTCAAAATCACTGTTGAACATATGGGTCGTGGTAAAGAATTTGCCATCCGTGCTGTTGCTCGTACCAGTATCCTTGCTCTCTTAGTTTTGATTGGTTGTTTCGTCCCCTACTTCGGTGATTTAATGTCTCTCGTCGGTGCTTTCTCCGAATGTATGTTAGTATTTGTTGTTCCTTTAACTTGTCACTTAAAGATCTTTGGTATTCGTGGAAGACCCATTTATGAATATGTCTGGATCGCTATTCTTTATGTTGTAGCTGCCGTCTGTGTGGTTATGGGTACCATTGATGCTATCAAGGCTCTCATTCACGATGTAAAAACTAACCCCGTTTAAATCTTTAAATATGCATAATTAATTTATTTATTCATCAATTATATACTAAGTATAATAATTGTAAATGAAAATACATTTTAGACTAATCATTCAAAATCAATCTTATTAATTAATAAAATTTTAAAAAATACACTTTTGACGCTTTCAAAATTATCTTAAAAATTAGTAATACAACATGGCAAATCATATGTATTATTAAGTTGCAATTGTATCACCAACGGTTGATTAGAGCTTGAATTGTATGGATCGTTTATTCTACCTCAGATATATTTACAATAATACACAATTCTTTGTGACTTAATTATTTACATTTGCCAAATATCTCTAAATAATTACACATGTAATCATAGTATAAAGTTAATTTACTGGCTATTATTTTGTAAAAATTATTGGGCTGTTGAGAATAATTAATAATGATAATTATTTTTAAAGCTTCTTATTATAAAACGGAGCAATGGATCAGAATTATTTTCCTTATGACCCTGTTCATAATTTGATTAAAAATATAACATGAATTTTTAAAACAATGTGAATTTTAATAGTTTTAAAGCCAGAAAATAAAAAGCATTCTATAGTAATTACAATATTAATATAAAATATACTATCTTAATTAGCATATTAGTATTGGTATTCGCTTATTTGAACTTATTATTGATATCAAACCTATAAAACATTATTTTATCAATTTGGAATTGGCAGTAACAATCGCTGGATTGATCTATGTGAAAAATTGATAAAAATCTGATAGATTTGGTTAGAAGGTAAATAAATTTTGTGCTTTTGTAGATTATGGTATAAAATGCGATTCTATTTAATTTCTATTTTTAACTTGATAATAATTCTTACTTTAATAGCCAATTGCAAGTTACACGTAATTTGTTTTATTGATTGCGTGATGGTTTTTGAAAAATAATCAGATATTACTAATATGTGGCTACACTATGCACAGAGCTATTGTTAAATGTGATGTAATTTCTAAATATCAAGTTAAGAAAATATGTACAAGCATATTTAAATTATCATTATAATTACCAGTGATACAGCGTATATTTTTGTATTACAAGTTTGCAACTTGAAGCAGCCTCAATATATTGACATATAGTTTATACAGGTTAATTTTGTTGGGATTATAAGGGTTATTATGATGATGATAAACTGAGTTGAGAAATATAAAATTTTAGAAATATCCAATGCGAAAATTATTAATATTTATTTAGTTTTAGCGAAAAACGAATTTATATCAGGAATCAAATAGTTGTTACTTAAAAGAGAAGCGATCTATTGTATAAGCGCGCTGTTTTATATGGAAATAAGATGCTAAAGTTAAGAGATACTTATTATAAGCAAATCTAAGATGCTTATAATACCAAAATTCTACTTAACTGGTCAACTTAGCCTTTACATATACTGCTGTAATTTTTTAAATTGAATATGCAGCATTCTAATTAACTTGGTTCAAATTTATATAGAAAAGATTAAAAATTTCTATTTTAATGTAAGCAGGTTATTAGTGTTATATAATCATATTTTAAAAAGAACAAATTAAATTGCTATTCATATAATTTGCAACTTTTGTGTATAAAATCTAGTTAAATTCGTTTCAAGGTTATAAAAACAAAAAATAATTGAACAAAATTCATTAAACTAACTGGATTCTATGCATGTTATACTTAGATAATAAGAAATAACTTGTGTAAAATAGTTATAAAAAATATTTTAGACAAATTTGCTCAATAGATAAAAATTCAAATTTTTAATAAAAATATATTGTATAAATATTTGGACATAATTGAATCACTTTATATATTGAAAGGTGTGGGTATATTGTCACTTGAAATCATTCCTTCTTTTTGCCCTTTTCTTTTCTATAAATGACTTCAGGTTGATTGGACTTGTGTGATGCATATCGAGCAGAAGCAAAAAAGTAGTCGCTCAATCTAGCAGAAAATTAGTTTTTCAAATGAGATTAAATGATACAATAGTTACCTGTTCAAGAACTTAGCTACAGATTGGTCAACCTGGCCTTCTTGAACAAGAGGGACAACAGATCTTTCAGCTCTTCTGCAAACGCTTCTAGCAACATGAAGAGATGATCCACTTTTTCCTCCAGACTAAATTTAAGCTCAATAAAACACTTAGATATAATCAAATTTAATTAAGCTTACTGGTAAAATAAAGTTTTTTAGAGGAGGAGTTTGCTCTGAAAACTGGTCAATCCAATGTTCTAGCTGAGCTACTTTACTTCCATCGTCATCAAATTGGGTGAATGCTGTATTAATGTATAAGAAAATTTGCTTAAACTTTTATGTATAAAAGTACCAATTTTTTTCTCGTTTACTTCATCATTCCTTGGAGTGGCAATATTGGAGCCAATATCTTGGAGCATGCATTGAATCTAAATAAATAACAAAATTTGTAAGATAACAAAAAAGCAATAGGGCAATTAACTGACCCATTCCAAGTCTTTTTCAATCCCAATATCTTCATCTTTGCAATATTCGCGAGCTAAGCTATATAATATAAATATGTTTCTAAGTCAAATATTAAGCTTCTCTCTTACCCTATAAAAGATGATAACTCATCTGTAGTGCCCAAGGCATCAAAAACTACGTCATCTTTAGCTCTTCTCTCTCCAGTGAATAAAGCTGAAGTTCCTATTAAAGTAGATTTAGTAGCTATATAAATCATTTTCTATTAATATAAAAATACCCTTATCCCCTGTTTTTGTATAGATCTTCATATTTTTCTTATTTGATAGAATTGCTCTAAATTATGTTAAATTTATATATAAATGTGATATAATTAAAAATGCTTACCGATTTGTGCTAAATAAAACTTTAGTTTGAACTTGATATAAAGGAATGATATATTTAATGTTACGTAACATGATATGATTAGTTATTTATGTTTATATTGCTATTAATTTACAAATTTATTTTTACTAGATTAGTATGATATTACCTATTAAATATGCTGTAACAAATTTTGACTGTTAAAATTTCGATAAATTATACTAAGAAGTATATTCAAATTATGGGATAGTATTATTGAAATGTTTTTGGGAATGATATTATCTTCATAAAGTGTTCTAAGGAAATAAGTGCTATTTAATTGTGTGTATTAGTTTTTTAAACTGAAATCAATACTATTGCTATTTGAAATATAAAACATTTAAACTGTTTTCGTCTATAATTGGGTTTTTTAAGTTATTATTATTTTCAAAATAGAAGGATCGACGTATAAAATTATTAGCTGTTTACTTTCAAGCTTAAATGTATATTAAGATATGTGTAGTAAAAATGTAGGAAAATCAGAATATTCGTATATTATAAACATAACTTTCTATATAGCATAAATATTTGATTTTTCTACACTATCTTCAATTGTTAATTTGCAAAAAATTTAGTGGCTTTATTTGGATTTGGTAACAATTTTGGCTGAGCTGTTGAGTGTTGGGCGTAGTTCAACAAAGTTTTAAATAAACAGTAAACTAAAAAAGTGAAAGAATATATAATAATATACAATAATATGAATTTCCTAAGACTCAGTATTTAAAAATATATAACATATTTGACTTTTATAAATGAAAAGTTTGGCACAAAATTGAAAACTCAGTATTCAAATTTTTGTAATTTTATTTTTAAATTTCAACTCTCCTTTAATTAGACTAGTTAATTAAATATAGATATATAATAATATTTATTATAATTGTGTATAATGATAGAATATAGAATGGTATGGGAGCTATTTTTATTCAAAATTGTTTATTGTTTGCTGATAATATAGCTCTAATATTGTTGAACAAGGTTGACAATTAGCGTGTTTCAAATTGAATATAGCTGGTAGGACTCTGAATATGTGCAATATCGAAAGCTGATTTGTATTGTTTCTAATGAGTATATCAGGCATCATTAGTCAAATGCGCATGGCGTTTTTACAGTACATATATAAGTACTCTATGTTAACATTACTCAATTTTTATAAACTAAAATCTCCAGCTAATTATCCATTTTTGTATTTTTAATATGGAATTTTCTCATGTTAGTACAGTCACTTATAAAGCGATTGAGCTGCTACTTTTTTCCTATGAGTACTGCTCCCCTGAGTTAACCTTCAAGCTTCTCTCTACTTTGACTTCCTCCCCTTCACAAGATGCTACTGAACTAGAGCTAGGGTCTGAAATGGAAGAGATTAAAACTAGCTTTGAAGAATTGTACTTGGAGCTCAGAGAATGTAAAGACGTAAAAAATACCATTTCTCAAGTATGGGATTCATTGGAGTTTTTATGGAGACTAAGGGAAATATTGAAAGGTAAAGAATCATATTGGTACAAATGTGTAGAAGCGTTGCAGTTTGGAAATCCCATTGCAACTCACAATCAAGTAATTGAAGCTTTGAGCAATGTTATGAATCCATTAACTGATAAAATGAGAGTTGATATAGAGTGTTTATTTTCTGAGTCAGAGGTAAAAGACAAACTTGGACTTAGTTTTGAAAGCCTGAATGAACTTCGTAAAATGATTAACGATGATGCACTGTACATGAAAGTATTGGGCAAGTTAAGCGTGGATTCTCATTTGAACTGGTCTTGGAAAGAAATTTTTGATGATGTTAGTTCATTAATCTATGAAACTAAGCCTGAGATTTCAGAGCAGTTGGACATGTTTTTGTGGGATAAATATACTAGCTCAATCGGATATATTGATAATAACGAGTGGTATGGCGAATACTGTGAGCATGTATACAGGCAAACAGAAGCAATCGACTCGTTTGAGCTACAAAGAGAACTCTCAAACTTATGCCTTACGCCAACTACTCCTACGTTTTCTTCAATGGTATAATTGATAATCAATAATATTAGATTTATATTTTAGTTTTATATTCAATAAATATTCTATGGATAAATATTATATAATGTTATAAAAGTATAATGTGAATATTTGAATACTCAAAATTATAGCTTCTTATTCAATTTACAATGAATATTATAATGAGTTTAATTAATAATAAAAAAATGAGTTTAAAATAAATTACAATGTTCATTTAATAGACATAGCGAACCAAAAAGTAAATCTTTCGAGTACAGTATAAATACCAATTATCAATTGATAAATGTAGTAGCGGTATTGTTATTAATTTGGTAATCGCTAGAGTCGTCAATAGAATGATCTGATACTGTTGGGGTATCGGAAGAGGAAAACTGATAACTTGGGTGCTCTCTTACCAAGTTAGTATAATAAGTTTGGATAACTTCTCCTGATACTATAAGGTCCCATTCCATATAAAATGTAAATTCAAGTTCTAATAAGTTAAGTTCCATAGTAGAAACACCTCCAACTTTAGCATAATGTGAGTTTGTGCAGTAAGAATCGCATAATGCCTTTGATCCAACGGTAACAGCCGTGATCAGATATCGATGCAGAGTTAAAGAGGATATTATAAAATTGGGATGCTTTGCGCATACTCTATCTATATATATTAATATAACAATAAGAACAGCTCGTTCAACAGGCGTATATTTTACTATTCTTTGTAGATAATCATGAACTGAAATTCCAGGAGGAGAACGAGAGTGAAATCTTGTGATTGAATCAGGCTTCCAGGGTATTCGATCGTTATGCTCTATTAATCTAGTAAGCATGTCAGCTAAATAAAAATAAAAATAATTAATATTTAAGTCATAAGTATAGAATATAAGTATAAGCAATATTTAACAGTAAACTAAATTTAAAATTATTGCAAAGTGTCCAAAATATATCAAGTCCTATCTTACCAACAAGACGTACCAAATGGCTCTGGTCTAGCTCATAAAACTGCTCTGGTACTATGTAAATTTCGGATGAGTTGCTCATGATTCCAAGTTTTGATTAAAGAAGCTAAGCCCTGCTAAGTTGAATAAGAATTATGAGTGTAATAAAAACTGTGTTGATAACAGAAGATATTGATTATATCATATATATTTATTGGTTTTCCCAATATTATTTATGTTATTAAAGCTAATATTATTAAATGATTAAATTAAAAATATAAAGGGCGGTTAGCTATTTTTTTCTATTTAATCGTTATAATTTATAATTTTTAGCAAATAATGTTCATTTTGGATTAAATTCCATTTTTATGTGATACTCGAGTTATATTGGATCGCACAAAAAATCAATAGTTGAATATCACGTTTTTTGACCAGAATATTTAATTAGTAAATTCATATCAATAAATATTGGATTAATCAATGTCGGCTGATTGTGTGCTATAGTGCACTTGCTGATAAATTAAAAGCTACATATAATATATATAACCCTGAAAATTATGGCTACTTTAATAAGTTGCTTTCAATTGATAAAATTTTTTAAGCAAATTTACAAGTAATTGATGAATCCAAGTTTGTGGAAATATCGCTGTAGATATAAGAAAATATCTGGTTTTAACTGTCAACCTTTTTGGGTTATAAAGAAATTTTTGAGCTATGAGTGTGAAGTTTGTTTATTAATTAAAGGTTAATATTGTAATATACGTCGCAAAGCTAAATAAATGCTTTTGTAAAATATCTTTAGATTACAAGATCTAGAAATTATTAAATATTGGATGTGCTAAAGTACCTCACTTTTGTGAGACAAATCCTTATAGATAGAAACATGGTAATTAAATTAATAAAGCATTTTATTGAGACACTATAGCTGAGTATCATATTTAATTTTGACAAAGATAATCATAAAGCCAAATTCTTGTTACTGAAGTATATTTCGAACTCAATAATCAAAATCTAATAAATCTTAAATTTTAGCTATAACATTTTTATATACAAATAATAATTAATTAAAATAGATATTAAAAATGTTAACTGATTAGATTTGAAATTATTAAGTGTATTATATGTGAAAGTTGCTAAAAAAACCACAAGTTGTATATCAGTGCTGAATCTCAATATTGTATAAATTGTAATTAATATATAATGGGTCTATAGGCAATGTATTTCATATCACACTAGGCTATAATGATAAAGCTAAGAAATAGTTTTTATTAATAATTAATTATCACTAATTTAAGTTAATATTTGCATAAAAGAGCGATTATAATGAATCGAAAAATCTGTGTATATATGAGTAATTCTGGTTAATTTACTTCAAATCTTGTATGAACTCAGTTCAAAATTTTAACCATAGTATAAGCAAGTTATTAGTATTTACAGCAATTATTTAAAAGAGATTAGAATATAATATCATATTAGAACTCTGTTTTGTTAGCTTTAACTAACATAGAGATTGTTTATACACTTTAACATATAAGAAAACAAAAACATTGTAGATTTGACCTATAAAAAATTTAAGACAAATTATCCTCGTTTTAATCAGAATCACTTATATGAGTAATTCTAGTTAACTTGGTTAAATTTTGTATGAGCTCAGTCCAAAATTTTATTTTTATAACCAAGTTTTTATTGTATACAGTCCATATCTAATAGTGAAATGATGACAATATCATATTAAGATACTGTATTATCAAATTTTACTAATAAAAGCTACTTT
>KQ964484.1:39283-49661 GCA_001566745.1 Conidiobolus coronatus NRRL 28638
TGGTGTTTTGAGATAGCATGCTGTATTGTTTAAATAATAATTTTATTGTATTTTAAGCTTTTTGAATATATAAGATCAATATTACTATTAGGTCTTCCAATATGTTTCTGATAGCAATATCGCATAATAATTTAAATTATTGGTTAAATTCATAAATATTATATGTAAATTAATTATCCACTGTCAGATTCATATTGGGAAACCTAATAATCTATATTATAATTATTTTATAAAGATGCTGTTAAATGTTATACTTTAATAATCAATTAATCCTATCAAAATTATCCAATATAAAACAAATGTTTCACTAATATTGATGAGAAAAACGATGATAAATCTTTTATCTTATCAAATAACTATCGTTTTATTATTACCATTAATAAAAATATCACAAATTTTTCCAATTTAAACCATTACATCACAATACATCATGACTGCTATCATACTATGGATATTTATCAACGATCAATATAATATGCAAAAACTCTAGAACAAATAAAAACTAATTAACTTAATACGTAAAATATCACATTACTATGTAATCTAACAAATATAAAAGTGAACAAATCTATACCTGATTATACACATCGTTGGATTTAGTATAGTCGATTGCTTATAATAGCTAGTTCAACTAATAGTATATTTAGATCATGTTTTAAATCCTTGAATTAAAATATATCAAAGCATACATATTAAATCCTTAAAATATATACATCATACATTTGAATATAGTACTGATTCTAAATTAGGAACCCACTTCATCCGATTATAAGGAAAATTTTATATACACACATATAATTTATTTATTCTATTTTATTATTATAGATTTTGACCCTGGATTAAGGATTCTAATAAAAATAATAAATTGAATAGTTTTGAGGATACTTTTTAACCTCTAGTTCTTATTGTCTACCTAAATTAGAAGTTTTAATTTAAATTATTTTTCTATTTGTTAAAAGTTTTAAATTATAAATAATTATGTGATAGTCATTCAGTATTAATTATTATTATAGATTGAGATTTTTCTATACAAAATTTTATGTGTTAAATTTGAATATTAATTATTAAAGTTTTGTAATTTATAAAATTTTTACTCCTTTAAATGCTTTCATACAGAAATCATTAGATTTATCTTGGTCTTTCTCCTTTGGATCGTATGTGAAATTTAATCTATCTATAATCGTTACAAGCGAGCAAGTTAAAGAGTTATTCTATTATTATTAATACTACTTAATTAGGCATTATATTGCCAATTATTGTTATTATTGTTATTATTTAGAATAAACTAGTTTTTTAAATTAATTTTGCTAAAGATGGATGTTAAAATTTTTTTGTAAAGTTATATTTAGCGGTCTAAATCTTTGAAAAAATTGTTAGAGGCAGACTTATTATTAGTTTTATAATAGTGAAGTTTAACAAAATTACATATGGCATTGTCGTATATTGTTGATTACTATTATTTTTTCTTTATATTTTTTGAGCTTTAATAAATAAAAGTTAAATCAGGGATTTGATTGGTTATAATCCTAAATAAGACTTATTAGGGTGATGAATTCATTTTATAATGTATGAATTAGAGTTAGTTTTGGTTTGACTAATTGAGATATAACCATATTTAGAAGGCAGTAAGTGCGGACCTGCGTGATTGGTCGGTTTTAATAAGGGCTATTAAAATGACCCAATTCTCTCCTCTATAAGGCAAGCTGACTTTCCTCCTATGGTTAACTTCAAGTCAAATAAAATAAAAATTCAATTTCTAATCTTTTCTTCCATTACTTGTATAATAAACAAAAGGTCGTATTGCATACCAGTTTTACTTGGTATAAATACTTTAGGATCCCCGCTTTATTGACTTAAACCTCAAATTATTCAAATCTCCAACCAGCATAAGATGAATCAAACTATAACCCATCAATACTCATCACCCAAATTAATCGGTAGAGCGTGTGACTTGTGTAGAAAAGCTAAAATTAAGTGCAAATTAGTAGGTAATCAAAACTGCGAATCTTGTTTAAAAAAGGGTAAATTGTGCCAATATTTAACGGTTCCAAAGAAGAGAGGGCCTAAGCCAAAATTACACTCTCAACTAGCTGAGTACTGTGAGCCCAATCAACAATTTGTTCCACTATCCCCTGCTACTACCGAGCCCTCTTCACCCCTTCAGCCCTCCACCCCATCATATTGTTATACTTTAGAGTCTAGCACCCCCCTTCTTCCTGAATATTTACAAAACTTTATGACTGAGCTAAATCCACACTTAAACTTCTTCACACCCAGCTCACTCGAGCTAAGGCTACTTCAAAGTCGCACTCAAACCTTTGACTTCTTACTAAAATGCATAGAAATCTGTACATTTGTCTGGACACTACCACCCCCATATCAAATTCATCCTCTAAGCTATTTATCAGGCTACTATCAAGAGTATTACTCATTAGCACAATGCAACCACAACAACTTTGATTTAACAGATTTAAATCAATCAATATATTTATTAAATTTTATCCAAGACTACACCCTTATGACATGCGGGAAACCTTCTGAATTTGCTAAAGAAGACTAAAAATATAATATACACATAAGCGTATATTATTCAAAAAGTGAAAATTAACAGGATTAATTTTATTATTCTAAAATAACATACAATAAATTAAATTTAAACTTTAAACTTTTAAACTAATTATACAAATCTTTTAATATAAGTAGCGCTAATATTAATTAATTTAACTTAAAATTTTAGCTCACGCTAAATTAATTTAGAAATAGACAAGTTCTCAATAAAAAATCTATAGTTATAGCTAACAATTAATATTTTTGATGAATTCATTGTTATTTATATAGATATATTATCTCTGATTAGCAAATAAATATCTAAGATATTAATTTATGCATTAAATTCTCACCTATTACTTATTAGGATCTACTCTTTCTAGTTTTGGTCTCACTCTATATATGATCAATTTTACCTAATTAAAATCTAAATCGAATTCTCTTCATGAGATCTTTTTTATTCTAGTTATATTACAAAATATAATAACAATTAAAAAATCATAATTATCTAACTTTATAAAGTATAAAAGCTGTTTAATACTCTCGGTGCTTTAGTTAATTTTATTTAGATAATAATTTCTTCTAGACGACTAATAAAAAACCATACTAATTTAGATTTAGACGAGTGTAAAAATTTGTGGTGTGTGAATGATTGGATCCAAGTTTGTATTAGGCACCGAGGAGATTAGGGTACTTATTCAAGTTAAATTAGTTCTCTCTCTAATAAACAATTAAGTCCCTTCTCCTTCCACTCAAAATGGGCATATAGTCGGAATTGACTTAATAGAGTTTGTCATGCAAGCAAGCTGTATATTAACTAGAATAAGCAATAGTTATTGTTAGCTAAATTATGGAATATCTTAAACTGTATACTGTTTTCAAACTTTTTATAAATTTAAAAGCATGAAAATTAATATAAATGCTTAATTGAATTAAACAAATTATCTATAATTAGTAATAATTTCATTTATTGTAAACCAGAGATATCTACTATATTTAGATAATAAAACCTTCAATTAATATTAATAATAACTTAATGGTCATATCCTATTAGCTTTATATAGAGACTTTTTTATTACCATATATGTTAGAGTTTAAAGTGCGGATATTTAGCATATAATTAATTAATGATTTTTGCATCTGTTTTGTTTGTTGCTGAGGCTTAATTGCAATTGGTGCTCTACGATTTTGTTTTTGTGGATTTATAATACTTAGTAATCTAGCCTTAAAATATTAAAGTTTAATTATAAGTATTATATACTATAATAATAAATGGGTAGCCACAGTTATATCAATAATAATATATTAAATCCGTATTTTACACTTGATTAATTAATATGAATTAAACACGCATGCATGCTCACTGTATCTATTTTAGAAAAGGAGGATAATAAAATAAACAAAAATACTGATAAGCAAAATACATTCGATGCTCGATGAAAGAACTATGTTTTCATTATGAATCATAAATTATTAGCCAATAATTATTACTTTTATAATATAATTTTATACCAATATAGCTTAATATAACCCGATATATAAATAATCTCATAAATCATTCGGGAAGCTAGTGTAATTAAAACACAGCTTTGTTCAATACTTAGATCGTATGAAATTGTGAGAAAAAATTTGCGCATATTTACCATTAAAAAACACTTTCATTTTGATTTTATTAGAGCAATTTATTGTTAACAATGAGCGAGTAACTGATATTTTTTGTTTAATGATTTCGATTAATGGATAAATTATTAACTATATAAGCAAAAATAGCTATATTTTATAAATAGTTTTCCCTGATATAAAAATTAATTAGATTGCCTAATTATAATAGCATTAAAAACCCATCAATAAGGCATAAATATTTCTTAAAACAGCTATCTAATAAATTAAACTAAACTTGATTGTAATATCTTCATAGAAGAAATATAAATTAACAGAAGTACAATGTACCAAGTTACAAAAGATTATTTAAATACTTTTAAACATGTTTGGTTATTGACTTTTGAAAATGATTAATTTGATAATCACTGTCCCTCACCCCTTTTACATTTTCCATATATAGTATGATGAATATATCACTGCACCGCAAACAGTTAAAATTATTTTGATCGAATTTTTTAGATAAATAATTTTTCATAAAATTTTAACTAATAATATGTTAATAGTTTATAATTTAAAGTGGTTAACTTATTAACTTGTATTTTTTATCATTATTTTTATGCATATTAGTTTTCAATAAATATATTTAACATTAGATATAGATATGATACTGAGTTTCTAAGATTATACTGAATGATATTTTAAATAATAGTTGAGGAAAAACAGAATTATCTGTATTTTATGAAATTTGCGCATTTTTTATAATTTTCTTAAATTTTAAACTTCGCCAAATTAATGATTTTCATAGATATTTGAAACTATTTATAAGCAAAAAATTTTATTCTCTTTAGTAATTTTGAATTGACATATAGTATTAAAATCCACTTTAATGAAGTTATACTATGCTGATAGTAAAATTTTAGTAGTGTTCTATGACATGTGAAACCTCAGGATATAATTGGCCAAAAATCAACAGATAGTGCTATTAAAAATACTAATAAAATTCACTGCTTAAAAGTAAACTGCCAAAGATTATATATTCTTACAACATCTGTATATTTATTAGTAAACATTTGATTTAATCTCTTATGCTTAAGCATATGCAAATTATGGCTTCAGATTATATAATGATCTATTAATACAATTTTTGTCTAATTTCTTAATTATTATTACATAGCAGCTAAATATCATCATAAGGTATTCAAATGTGATATATAACCATATTGTATCTTACTCTTATAATTAGAGTATTTAATTATTTCTAAAACTGGCTAGCTTATTTTATATTTTATAACTAAAGCTTAAATTTTTTAATTTAAGGAGATTAATTTAAATATGTCTAGATTTAACCTATTGATTCATTACTTGCTTATATATGATAAAACTTTTTACAATTGAACGCCATAAGTATTGTATATTATAATTTTATGCTATATATAAATGTTATAAATATGTAATTTATGATGCTAACATTATTCTATTATTATTTTTATATACAGTGATAAAGAAATCTATTAAACTATGCTTAATAATGTTCATGTTATTACTCATAAACAAATGAAATTAAAAGGTTCATATTAACTAAGTAGCTAATTTAAGATACGTTATTAAATTTATTCAATATAAATAAGCAATTTAACGCTATTAAACATGTAAAGGTAGCACTGTCTAACTTATAAAAGCTCCATGAGATCTAAAAAGTTACCAACTTAAGCATTTTAAATAACATCTAATTTTTATTACCTTTATTATGAAAATCCCTTCTCCTTTTAATTTAGAAAATATTAGTGTTATCTTTTATAGGAAAAGGGGGTTCAAGTTGGTTAAAATTTTCGAATATTTAAAAAATTTATAGGAACTAAAAACTATCTAAATAAAAATTGATATTCAAGCATATTTGATTAAAAATAAAATGCTATTAGTTTACTACTATTTTAACTCAAGATCTGATACAGTTTATATATTTATCTCACCTGTGGATTTTTTATTTATGCTAGATATATAATATATCAATATAATATATTCATTATATTTTAATTTTCAATTTTTTCTCATAATATAAACTTATTTAAATAAGCAGTATATATATATATATATATTAGAGCTTGAATTATTATTATCGTTGATATATCAATTACTATTAGTATAAAATCTATAATATTTTAATAATCATCTTGCAAAATATAAAATGATTTGATGCTTATATTGTTTAATGTTTAATTCAACAAAGTGGATATATTTTAATTAAATCATATAATTAGCGCTTTTTGAAATTTTAATGATGTTAAGCTGAGTAGGAGCTATTAAAGGCTATCAAATTTAAGGAGATTTAAATGTTCATAATAGTTCAAAAAATTATTTTAAATTTTTTCATCAACTATTAAAATTTTCTAAATCTATCACAGCACTAAAGTGTACTAACTTGATAAAATTTTTATCCAGCTTTTGTTAGCTCAGCTCAATTTAGTAATTTATAAACATTAAATATTGCTAATATCCCGTCTCCTTGCAGCTTTATAGATATTATCCTTGATGTAGGTAGAGAAGATATAGTTAGTTAAATATCGGGCTAATATTAATCAATTTTGAAAAATTTCAATAATAAATATTAACTAGCCAATAGTAATTAGTTTTGACTAAATATTTAATAGCTATAACTCTTGTTTACATAATTGCTTAAAACCCTTTACTAACATTTGGTTTAACTATAAATTCTTTAATCTGGATAAATAAAGTAAGATAGGAGAATTGAGTTATACATAATTTATACGTAATTGGCTAGTAATTTACAAGTATCTTTTATACCCATATTCAGTTATTAATATGATCAAGTTAATTTGACCTCCTTTATTAGAATATGATTTGCTACTCATGTACTATGCGGTTAGATATTAACATTATGTCATAGCTCCTTATAATCTCTTAAACTCATAATCAGTTTTTAAATACACCCATTTTTCGCTATATGAAAAATTTTGTCATCTTGAATTTCGTCAAAATTAAGTAATCTTTCTCTAAAAATCTACCATTAGTTTAATTCTACTGGCTAATAAGCTCAGATTCATGATGAAAACATTTTTCTTATAACATAAAATAGGTGTACACGCTTTTTAAAAGATTTTAATATTGATATTTATTCAACTATTTAAGATTAAGTTATCAAAGTGAATTTGCAAATTAGATAGACAATCGTTCTAATGTATAACCGAATCATATTAATTCATATTTAAGCTAATTTCAAAAATATTTTATCTATAATATTATTTCAAAGCTTATACTAATCCATTTCAAAATAAATTTATCAAGCAAATAAGATTGTGTTTATAGTGAAATTTTTGCATATAAAGTATATAGCTATATTTGCTTAATAAAACTTGTTTTGAAACTGAGCAGTACATAAATTCTCACAGTACCAGCAATCCTATAAATATCATGATACTTGAATTTTCGATATATTTTTATTCAATTGGTTAAGTTTTACCTTTACAAATTCAATGATATTTATTATCGAATTAAAATTTAATTATTATAATATATAAAGAGTCATAAAATAAAAAATAGTTGATTTTATACAGAAATGAGTTCGCAGAATACTCATTGAGATAATTGCTAATTTCGTTTAAGCAAGAATATTTAAAATGTAGTAATTGATTTAATTCTTGAAAAAGTGCAAAGTTTTGCTTGGTTTGTGGAATAGATTGATTAGTATAATGTCTGAAAATATTAACTCATTCAATATGTACAGAAGGAAATCTGCTAGAATATTGGCAACTTATCGAAAAGAAAATCGGGAAATATTTATGCAAATTTTAAGCATAAATTATACATAAAAGCGTGTTATAGTAATTGTACTAAGCCAAAATTACTGGAATTCTTATATAGATTAAGGAAATGAATGAAATTTGTCATAATATAATATATCAATCACATCAAATTAATGACTTTGAGCAAAAAAGGAGTAGAAACCCAGCCCTGTAAAATCTTATATTTTAATTCTCACGTCTATAAGCTATTCCATGAACAATAAAGCAGATTGAAGATGCACTTGTCATTGAATCAAGTATCGGTAACCCTACAGATTCTACTATTGGAGATGTAAGCTTATATTATAAGAATAATAAATGTACTATTAAAAGACAAACTGTAGTGCAGATAGTTACTGCAAATTTTGTAACATTATATTATACATAATTATATTTTTATCAATCGGCAGAAAGTTGCAATAAATTTGTTGGAAAACCTAAGGTAGATGTTTTTTAAGCCAAACTATGATAAATTGATATTCTGTTTGTATGGCTCTATTTCGCATTATACATTTCTCAAAAGAAAAAGATGATAAATTTATCTCATGGATTGATCAGAATAAATATATATGAGATCAATTGATTTCAGAAACTGTGTTTTTTGAATATGTGTCTTCAGACTCGGAAAATTCTTATACTTCAACCCGATTTAGTAAAATCAATATAAATCTGCTGTTAATTCAGCACAGGATAATCCAATGCTTGAAGAATTTTTCGAGTCATTTATTTGACTGATAATAAAGTTTTGAAATAGTTTATAAATTAAAAGTAAAAATCCCTGATCGAGAAATATTTATTATTAAGCTTTTTCTACTCATCTGAAATAGATGAACAATTGTAACCGGTGCAAGATAGGCTACAGGCCGGTCTAAGCCAAAATAGTAAAGATAATCCGATATTAATAATTATCAATAATGACGAACCCCATTTAATACGTGCAAAGAAAGTTAAATCTCTGTCTCAATCTGCTTTAAAAATTCTTGAGTTTGATACAATTATATACGAGTGATTTTGGTTAAATTGATGAAATTTATATCTAAATTTATATAGGGCAAATTTGCGATATTTTAGATTTTTAGTTACTTAAACCTTATTAAACAGCAACATTTATTATTTATAGTTGATAATATAGTATAATAATATGATGTTATTAAATTCACTCATTTAAAAATGATTATAGGTACTAATACTCCTTGTATTAAAGTTAGAATTTTGAACTGAGCTAATATGAAATTTGAGAGAAATTAACCAGAATTACTCATATTCTTTGTTGCAGCTAATTGGAAGAAAAATTCTTATTGTCAAAATTGAGTAAAAATCCCTTCATATATGTTTTAGGAATTGAAACAAGAGATTCTATTGGTATGAATATGAAAATTCAAGTAGACTCTGATTCATTTATAGTTCATTATTACTGCATAATGTTAAAGTTATAAGAAATATTAAATTCGGTCTCCATCTTACATTTTTTCAAATATACATATATACAATCACAAGATTATCGATTTAATACAAGACTTCACAATACGCTGCATAACTGCAGTGATTGCGAAAATAACCAGTCATACTCTGTCAATTAAATAGAAAACAATATTAGTGACAGTATCAGTAAGCTACTTCAATAATAATATGACGAAGAGAGACTAAATAATTTTATATGAAAGCATTTACACACTCAGAAAGATGATATACACATTCATAGTTATAGTCAAGTTCATAACAATTTTAACACTGCTATAACAAAAAAATAAAAATATGGAAAGCAGGAAGTTTATTCAAATATTTTAATTACAATAAATATACAGAATAGCACTCAACAAAATAATGATATTAATATAAACTAATTCATTACATATCAGTAATCAATATAAATTTAAAGTCACAGCAATTTAATGAATTCTTTTTATACTATTCTTAATTATATTATCAATTTTATATTTAGATTATCAAATCGCTTGAATTATATTAAGTGATAACTATAGACATTTTTATTTAGTAAATAGGCTTATTTGGCTATTATAGAGCATATTTGATGATATGTAGTATAAATGTAGGCAAGACTAACGTGATATATCAAAAATTGAAAGCTTAGACATATATATTCTGATCTTTTATATAATTAAAATAGAGTTTTAAAATACTATAAAACTTAAGTGAGTATATAGAGCTAGTTAAAGCTTTCAGTTAATATACTTAATTTATTATCCAGAACCGACTAAAAATGTGATAATTTAGTTAACATTATTTTTCAATAAATGAAAAGTTTCCCAAAAATGGATGGGCACACTAGTTTATACTTATATAATAGCATTATCTTACATAATTGGTTAATAATATTAATAAAACTATAATAATTAATAAGCTATTTAATATAATTTACTTTGCTAAATTGGATAACTAGTTGATGTTTTTGATTCTAGTATTACCCC
>KQ964484.1:72806-85071 GCA_001566745.1 Conidiobolus coronatus NRRL 28638
AATCTAACATATACATATATAATCAACTTTAATTATAGAAGCTTAAACTCAGATAGAAGAGCAAATTTTAATATGCTGAGCTTATAGAATAGTAGCAATTTGTTATTATTAATATCTTTTGCTAGTCATTATTATAACTAATAAATCTCTATACAAAAGACTTGGCTAATTACATTGCTCTGGAATTAATTGATATTCAAAATACAGTACTTTAGCCTTTAATCGACAATAACATAATAACAAATATATTAACAAATAAATTTAACTTAGTTTTAATCTTATCAATCAATCTAATCTCAATTTATCCCATAAAAATATAAATTTTAAAATATTAATATTAAAAATTAACAAAAACGATCATTAATAAGTGAGATTTGATCAAATATATAAAAATGTAAATAACAGTAATAGTGATATATTTATATTCTATAAAGAAAACTCGATTTAAGATAATTTAAATATAACCAGATTTTTTATTAGTATTTTACTTTGTTACTGGAAATAATCTAAAAATTAGTCAAATGATTTTATTTTTATGATTAATTATAAATAATTTTGTCACTAAAATTATCTTAATCGAGAACTCTATATAATATAAATTTATTTAAAAAAGATATATTTTAAGAATTTTTATACTAATAATATTTAATAATAGATAATTTAAAATGTCCGCTGGTAATAATTCTCACGGTACTTCCGCTTACGATTTTAGAATTGATGGTAAGCATGTTGACCCCACTCCCATGCCCAACAGTATCCCCCACGTTGAAGAAGTAGGAGCCACTTCCGCTCCTCTTCTCTCAGCTTCCTTCTTCTTAGGAGAATACTGTCGCCCTTACTTTGAAGATTTCATGTTGAGCAAAGCTGAAAACCCCGACCCAGCTCACTCCTTAAAGGAAGGACGTAAAGTTACCCGTTGTGCTACAGACTTTTTAGCCAAATTAAAGGAAAAGTGTGGGGATGAATACGAAGCTCATTGGAAGTGTTTAGATGTTAATAACCACGAATTTTACTACTGTCGTCCTGTTGAAAAGAAGTTTAATAGCTGTGTTTTAAAAGCTTTTAACTTAAAGAAAACCATTCCCGAAGCTCCTGAACACTTGGAACCCATCCATGAAAAGAAGAACCCCATCTTTTATTAATTCAACAATCTTTTTAACTAAATAACTAAAATTACCTCTTTTTAATCAATTAATTAGTAGAAAGAAGATTTAACCATCACTCCATTATTATTTATTTTCTTTACTGATAACAATTATAACTCTGATCTATCCTCTATGAGTCAATATACCAGTTTATAATAGCATTTTTAGATAGTCTAAAATTGAAGCTCAAAAACAAGCTTTCAATAGCTTTAACACTAATCAAATTTAATATAAAACTTATTCTTTGATTTTGCGATTAATTTTGATGATTTATACATAATTAGTTACAAAAGTTTATTGAGTTATACTGCTTTTTTACCTAACTCCTTCAGAAATTTTTTGATTATATTAATAAATATTACTCAAATAGAAAATAAATTAGTTTTATAAAAATTTATACATTAGTTATAATAGTTAAAGAGTTAGATAAGCAGATAAGCGTTATAAAACTTTTGTTGAAGAGCTCTAATATGTTTAAACTCAGCTTTATATCATTAGGTAAAATAAATTTACTAAACTAAATTATATATAAAACTTCAAACTCTAATTTATTAAATCTAACATTGGATTTTAATTGCACATAAAGGCTAATTTGTATAAAAGTTATAAATTAATTTATAAATCTTGCTAAATAAATCTAGGAATCATTAGATGCTTTAATTATAATGTAAGTCATGATTGTTATTTTAGTATCAAATTCTACGTCATAACTTGACTATATAAATTTCATTATAATCAAAATAACTTGATAATGCTAAATTTTCATATAATTTGATAATCCCATAATAATAAAATTAATTTAAATTAAGCAATTAACTCCAGCTTGATTGATATTAGCATTAAAAGTAGTAAATAATAATAAAAATTAATAATAGTCAATTATGTCACAACAGTTTAACCCAAATGCAATGATGAACCCAATATTACAAGCTGCAGGCGGTCAAGGCATGATAAATCCACTTGGTATCCAGCCTGGTGTACCTATTAGTCAAGGGGGACTTGGAGGAGACTACCTAATTGCTAAAGTCGACACTAAGCATGAATTTATCCCTCAAACAATGGACCCTAGACATGTTTCTACCACCCTACTCCAAGCTAGCCAATTTAAACCTGACGACTTTAGCTGGAAAAAAATGTACCTTCCTGGAGGTAAATTAGTAATATATATCTATTTTTTACTTACTAAACTAAATTTAGATGGAAAAGTTTTTATAGTTAATATGTCTACTATAGACAAATTACCTGACGATGGGTAATATAAACCACTAATTTACTTATATACTTTTTACTAATACAATTATTTTTAGATATTCTTGGATAAGTCCCGAAAATAAAACAAAATTGCCTTTACAAGCAAATTTAGTAATATCATCTATATATTGATACAATATTTGCTAATGAAAATTTTAGCATTTAGTTATTTGTGAAACTTTAATGGGGTGTAAGCCAGGGGAAAAGCAGCCTACTATGAGTAAGTTTAGATACTATTTTGAAACTATGGAGCCTAGAACTACTCAAATTCAGCTTATTCACTATTTACCATTATCAACAGGTAATTGCAATTAAATAGCATAATTTGCAGTTATTAACAACAATTTTAGTTAGCAGGGATAGACAAATAAACCAAGCACAATTTGCTGCCCAAAGGATGGGATCTTTACCTCAACACCCCGCTCACCATACTCAGCTCCCTATTAAGCCCTCTATGCCTCAAATGCCACACCACCCTATGAACTATCCACCACCTAATGCTGCCCATAAGTTCCAAAAGAAGTCAAAACTCAAGGGCGTTCACGACCCTAGACTTCAAGGCACGGCGCACGTTCAACCAGGTGCACAAGTAGAACATAAAGCACACTACCCAGGGGGTGACGAATTAGATTTAGTTACAGCAAAAGAAGTATCACTTTTCAGGTATATGCGTAATCATAACTGGATGGAAGATATATTTAGTCCAGTTTCAGTGAGTAAGTGCTTTATTTTATAATTAACATAATCATTATATTAATATTAAACTATTAATAGATAAACTAACCGCACCAGAGCCTCACTTTACAGAAGCTAAAGTAGAAAGTTTAAATAAACTTCTGCAATCGGCTAGCCAAACTAATCAAGAGCTTAAAGAAAATCAAAAAAATGACACTTACTCAAAGTTAATAGCTGATAAATCAGAATTATTTGGTCAATTGACTAATATCGATAATATTCAAGTAATTCTTTAAATTTTACTAACTTATCCACTTTCTAATTGTATATTTTAATTAAATATAGGATTTAAACGAATTTTCACAGAAAGAGTTAGCTAATATTGGACCTGCTAATGAGGATAGTAAATTAGAGGTTAAACCCAAATTATTAACAGAAATCACAGAGCCTACACCTTTTAATACTGCTGTACAAAGTCCAAGCTTGCAATTTTTAAAAATTTAGGTACATATAATAAATTTTATTCTAATATCTCTTTTTGAGTTAGATTTAATCAATATTAGTTAGATTACACTTTTTTTGGTATTAGATCTTTTAGAGCTGTAATTGAGCTAAAAACTATATCTTTTTAAGCAATTTTCTAGTAAAACTATGCCATTTATATTAGGTGTATATTTATATATCATTATCCCATAATTGGATATAATTTCTTTGCTATACTAGTTCTTCTATATTCAAACTAAACTTTCTAACATTCAATCTTAATTAATACTATATATAAAAGCTAAAAATGCTAAAATTTAAATATTTTCGCCAATATCATAATATTATGCCCGATGCCGAGCAATCAATATTATTCCTTCAATATTACAAAGTTATTCAAAATCCAGTTTGTGATTATTGTAAAAACATAGGCGAATCTAATCCATTTTTAACATATTAATTAAGGTCAAAGGGTCATCGATTGGTTTGTGATAGACATAATAAAAGCATTACAGTTTATAAAAATTCAGTTTTCAATGGGTTTACTCTAAGTCCTAAAGAACTAGCTGATTACCTTTACTTTTGGATTATTTGTAAATTAGCTGAATAATAATGCACTATATAGAATACTAATCAATTGAGTTTAGATACTGAACCATATAAGTTAAATGGATCCTCTGGCCTCGAAGAGTGCATTATAGTTAAATTAAACGATATACTGGAAGAAGTACTATTGACTTACTTTAATGATATTAAAAGTGGAATAATAGAAAATGTTATTGGGGAAGGTAATAAGACAAAAATGACAAATATTAAATTATACACGATTAGGAGGAAATATAGTGCAAATTTAATGGATGTTTTATTTTTGGCAATTAAACATTATAATTTGAAGAGTTACCCTGAATTTGAAAATTATTTATAATAAATTCCTTGGTTTTTAATTGGTGAATGATAATAAAATAAGAATATAGTAAAAATCTATTAGAATAATGGCATTAGTGAGAATTTACACGATAGATAAATATGCTACAATATTTAACTAATAATATTTCTATCTATTAAAGACTTCTGAATATTTAATATTTCAAATTTATTAATTATCCCATAATAATTTAACTAAAAATTTTGAAAATAAATTCTACCCAATTCTGAATTTTAATTTTAAGAATAAAATTAATTAGCTTAAAGTAAACTCTAAAACTCATATCAATAGCATTATACTAACTAAAATTATATAGCTAATTACTAATAAATAAATATAAAATGCAAATTCAAGAAGTTAACAGTACTAGCAATAGCATCAAATTGCATAGAATTTCTGCTCATTCCCATATTAAGGGCCTTGGCTTAAATAACGAAGGCATTGCCAACCCCATTTCCCAAGGTTTTGTCGGTCAGAAAGAAGCCAGAGAAGTAACTTTTACCCCTCACATTCAATACTAATTTGCTAACCCATTTTTATTAGGCTTGTGGAATTGTTGTAGATATGATAAAATCCAAGCGTATGGCAGGTCGCGCCCTTTTATTAGCAGGAAGTTCTGGAACTGGTAAAACCGCTATTGCTTACGCCATTAGTAAAGAATTAGGTCACCATATCCCCTTTTGCCCAATGGTAGCAAGTGAAGTATTTAGTACTGAAGTTAAAAAAACAGAAGTTTTAATGGAAAACTTTAGAAGAGCTATTGGTAATATAATCAACTATAATTAGAATATGCGTGTTAATAATTTTAAAGTATTAAAGGTTAAAGAAGATAAAGATGTTTATGAGGGAGAAGTTACAGAATTAACTCCTCATGAAACAGCTGATCCATTAGGAGGATATGGAAAGAGCGTTTCTCACGTCATTATTGGGTTAAAAACCTTAAGAGGATCAAAACAATTAAAGTTAGATCCCAGTATTTATGACGGTTTATTAAAGGAAAAGGTTAGAGTTGGTGATGTTATCTATATAGAATCTGCTACTGGTACAGTTAAGGTAATTATTTAGCATGAATATTAATAATTTTAAATATTAACTTTATTGTAGAGACTTGGTCGTTCTGAGGAATATGCCGATGAATTTGATTTAGAATCCGAAAACTATGTAAGTGTACCTAAGGGAGAAGTACATAAAAAACGTGAAATTACTCAAGAAGTAACCCTACACGACTTAGATTTGGCAAATGCTCAACCCAGTGGTGGTCAAGATCTAATCAGCATGGTTTCTCAACTCTCAAAACCCAAAAAAACCGAAATTAGCGAGAAATTAAGATCAGAAATTAACAAAATAGTAAATAAGTATATTAGTCAAGGAAATGCAGAATTGGTTCCTGGTGTGCTATTTATTGATGAAGTTCACATGTTAGATATTGAGTGCTTCACTTACTTAAACAGAGCTTTGGAAAGTCCTATTGCTCCTATTGTAGTACTTGCAACTAATAGAGGTCTTTGTACTATTAGAGGAACTGAGGATATTGTTGCTCCTCACGGTATTCCTGTAGATTTCTTGGATAGATTATTGATTGTACGTACTGTTCCCTATCAATTAGAAGATATTCAGACTATTGTAGGTGTAAGAGCTAAAACTGAAAATATTAATATTACTGAAGAAGGTGTAAGCCATTTAGCTCAATTAGGTGTAGAAACTTCATTAAGGTAATCATATATAATATAAAGATATATATAATTTACTAACTAATAATAGATATGTAATTCAATTATTAACACCTGCCAAAATATTGAGTCAAGTACATAACAGAGAGAGTATAGAAATTAGTGATTTAAAGGAAGCAGCTCACTTATTCATTGATACTAAAGCTTCTAGTCAAATTTTAAGCTCTAATCAAGATCGTTACTTAGTCTAATTAGAATTAATTAATAATTCATATTAATAAATTATTTTCATAAAACTTTTATTAAATTAAAGCTATTATCTAGTGGCATTACTAAAGTATTGAAGTAAATCATTCACACTAAATTCAAATTGAATGTTAGATTCACCATAACAAGTAGCTATTAACTTTGTATATCTAGTGTATTCATCCAAGAAACTTTGTTGAATATTACGCCAAACAACTTGAAGTAATCGTTCTTCCTCACCCATATGTTTTAGTACCCTCTTATACATATTATGAATTCCTTTGCGGATATCTTCTGCTGGATGGGTTTTAATTATTGATTTTAAACTTTGTTTGTTATATGAAACATGATAAGTAACTTCTTCAGCGCTTGTTGACTTTAATAAACTTTCAATTCCATCGAAAAATTCTTGTAGTCTTTTTAATGGACGATTAATAATATTTTGAGTATATAAGTTTAAGTGGTGCTCGTAAGCTTCTTTGGATTGCTTATTAAACTGACTGATTATTGGATTCTTGTTAAAGCCTCTAGTTTCAGAGTAAAAGTGATGCATATTTTCTAGCGTAATTACGTGAAGGTTTAATTGTTCTTTTTCGTCGTGACCTCCTGCTTCACTGGCGCGAGCGCTAGCTTCGAGATTTTCAAACATTACTAGAATTATTTTCTTGTAAGCTTTGTTTACTTGGTCACGGATCTGAGTTTGAGAATTTCCTAGGAAGTTTTCTAGTCGACCTAGTAATACCTATATATTATTATTAGCTAAGATTGGTTATATTATTTTGATAAAATTACTGGGAAAGGTCTAAAGAAGGAAAGAATACCACTTCTCTTTTTAACTGTTAAATGGGAATCCTTAATAGCCCTAACTTGTTCCTCCTATAAAATTATTAATATCAAACTATATATAATATTATCTAACTTACAATAAATAAATCAAATTGATCTCTAGACCTCTTAACCAAACTCTGCAAAATACTAAACAAGAATTCTTGATTTGTATCCTGTGTTTTCTCCAAAAATAATTCCAATTTAGTCAACAGCGGAATTAATAAAGTAGGATCTTGGTGATTTAGCATTTCACTTAATTCAGCCAATTCTTGAGGTAAAATATCAAACATCCTAGTCATATTTTCGCTTAGTTTTTTCCTAATTCTAATATCTTTGCTAATATTTTTTAAGTCGAATAAGTCGCTATCGCTAAGGGTGGTGTTTTCTGCTAGGTTATCAACAAAGGTTTGGAAGTCTGAATCTGGATTTAAACCTATGTGGAAGAGAAGACAGAAAAAGTTTTGTTCTTTAATTACATCTGGAATTACAATATTAAGAACTTGGCCAATTACAATTTCTGGAGGAGTTCTATTATCACTTGCTAAATCACTATTACTCCTCTTATGTAAGCTGGGTCCCAATTTTGATCTATTGCTACTATCATGGCTAAATAAATAGTCTGCACCCTCTGATCTTACGGATTTTCGTATGCTTGCTAAACTTTGAAAAGTTTGGGCTAAATGGCGATATTCGCTGGAGTAAATTTTTGAAATTGCTCCTGTGTAGGAAACTTGGAGTTCTGCGTGTCTTCGAGGGTCCATTTCTTTTAACCAGAGTGTTAAGCCGCGATATTTACAGAGTTCTTGTTTTATAGATTTCATGTCTATGCGGAGTTTGCCACCTTTAGCAGCTCCGTTTAAGCTGGTGTCAACTTGAAAAGCAAACATAACTTTCAAGTACTCAAAACATCTAGTTGAAAAGTTACTGGATTGGAGGGAAGTTAAATCTATTTGCTCGTTAACAGCTTTCATAGATGCAGTTCCTATAACAACTATTAATACTTGAATAATATAATATTGGTTTATTGTTACCATCGTCGTATTTAGTTTTCAAACACCTTTGAAGACTAGCAGCAGCTAACATAATACTCTTCATTTCTGCTTCGCTATCAAAGTGAGCTTTTCCTAATACATCGGATAAATCATTGGGAACAGCTGTTTTACCCTAACAAATAATTAATAATTTGTATGTAAATAAGATAATAAACTTACCAATACTAATTCCAATTCCTTTAACAAATCCAATTGATTTTTACTTTGAACTTGCAACATTTCATTTAAAGTTTGAATTTGAAAAATATCATCACTTAAACCCTAAAAACATAAATTAATATATTATAGTTTAATAATATATTTTGCATTACATCTAATTCAGTTTTGTAAACGGTTAACCAACTATCTACTAAGTCTAGAGCTTCAAGAGTTTTATCTACGCCATTTAAGATTTGGTTAACTTGGCTATCGGTTGTCACAACGGCGTCTATATTAGCCTAAATAATTTAAATTAATAAAATAATACTAAGAATATACATTATTATTACAGTTTCTAAGGAGGATAGCTCTTTTAACAAAACTTCTTCAAGCTTCCATCTATCGAAATTATCCTCATTTTCTATTTGTAAATTATTTATTAAATCTGTTATTAAATTTCCTCCCTCTCTTTCATTGTTTATTTTTGATGCAGCTGTACTAACATTTGTTGTAGAGGTATTTGTTGAATCCATAATTTATTTAGTATAATCTATTTATTTAACAAATAGTATTTTTTATTTGTTTTATATTTTTATTGCTATATATTATACTACTATTATTACTGCTATTAATTATTAATTATTATTCACTAATATTTTTATTTTATTTTTATTATTACTGAATACTTTACCAATCTGTAATTATTCAACTAAAATAATAATTAATTAAACTTAGATTATTAATTTATGGGATTAAAGTAAAGTAATTTGTGCTGAGACTGTTAATTATTAAGCTAAAATTGCTATAGTAATATATATTTTTATTAATATAATGAAGCAACGACATTATAGCATGAAATAAGCTAAAAATCTGCCAATTAACGACTTAAATTTGATCATATTATTATTCTACCTTATAAAAAACCCTATATATTTAGTTTAAATCATATTATTTTTATATTTGATAAGATTAAGTTAATACTTTTATTCAAATACTAATTTCATTAAAACTATACTTTAACATATTAAAATTAAAATGTTGCATATAAAATAATATAATTTTAGCAAATTTTGTTCAAAATCAGATGAATTGGATGTTGCATTGTAACATTATAGCGTTGATATTTATAGATATAAATTGTAGTAGTGAGTTTATAGTACCTGAGATTATTTAATAACACAGCAGGCTATCGATGTAGGAACAGTTAAGATTGTTTAGTTAGTTTATCAAGCCTAAATTTTTATATTAATAATTGATAATTATATTTTAGATGATTTATTTAATAAAATTTTCAAATTATTTTTATATTCGTTAATTTTATCTAAATATAAAACCTTTGCAAAGATATTTTATACTAAATTTCTTAATCTAGCTCTGTGTACAAGCAATATATGTAACTCCAGTTTATTTGCAAAACTAATATAAAATTTAGCTCAAAATTTTAATTTTATTAAAAAGCGATTTCATATATTGAACTAAATAGAATAATTAATAATAAAACATTTATATGCAGTTTTCAGCTTTATCAAACGAAGTGATGGGTTAATACATTTCAAGAATATAAAAATTGGCAATACTTTAAACTTTCCTAATAATAATTAAAAAAATTCATCAATTAACTAGATTCTCTCATATAAAAGTTTTTCGCTTGTAGTACAAAATTTTATGAAACAGTCTTAAAAATTTGTCTATAATAGCTTGTACTTATTTAAAATAGATGGATGTCATTTTAAAAATATTGAGCATCTGAAATATATATTTAGTAATATATTAGACTAAATATACTTTATTTAGATAAAAATAAATCTTATTAATCTAGCTGAATTGACTTTAATTCAATGCTAAGAAGAGCATGTTCAGTTTAATTTTCGATCCCATAATAGTTCCAATAAGGGGATAAGATATTTAAATTTAAGATTCAACATTTTATTCATATTATTATTCAATAAGAACAAAAAATAAATGAATAATGGATGTTGAAAATACCTTTATTAAGCCCGTTTTATTAAGCTACTTTAGTAAAGGAATTAGCGTACTTGATGCACGCGAAGAAATAATCAAGAAGTATGGACCATATGGGATAACTTTAAAAACCATACGAAAATGGTTTGCAATATTTAGAGATGAGACTCTTGAATTTAATGGCTCTGGGGAGAAATTTAGAAAAAAATTCACTGATAAGTTTTTAATAGATTTGATTAACGACAATCCAGGTCTTAATATGAATGAATTGGGAAGGCTCGCGGGTACTTCGCAAAGTAATATATCCAGAAGGTTAAAGCTAATTAACAATAAAGGGAAAAAGGCGAAGTACGTGACTAAAAGGGTTCTGAATGAAAAAATGAAAGCATACATTACGCAGCAAAAATTCAGTGATGATTTTCTAATTGACTTGGTTAACGAGAATCCAGACCTCTGCATAAGGGAATTAGCCATACTCGCGAATGTTTCTAATTCAACTATAGTTAATAGGTTAAAACAAATCAATAAGAGTAGTGTTAGAGTAAACTATATTAAAAAAGAAGCTAAATCTATAGAAAAAAAGTTCACTGACGAGTTTCTAATTAACTTGGTTAACGAGAACCCTCATCTCAGTGTGGCTGGATTAGCTAAACTTGCAGAAGTTTCAGATAAAACTGTATATAGAAGGTTAAAACAAATTAATAGCATCGAAAAAAGGGCAAATTACGTGAAGAAGACATATCTAAAGGGCGAAGTATTATTTACAGATGAGTACTTAATAGATTTGGTTAACAATAATCCTGATCTTAATATGAAGGAGTTAGCAATACTTACAGATGTTACGGAAAGAACTATATCAAGAAGGATAAAAGAGATTAATAGTCATGGGAAAAGGATAAATTATATCTTTAAAAGGTTCCGAAAAGGTGAATCTAAATTTACTGATGAGTACTTAATAGACTTGGTTAATAGCAATCCTGAGCTTAATATGAAAGAGTTGGCAAGCCTTGCTAATTCTTCAGAATCGTATATATCAGCTAGAATAAAGAAAATTAACAGCGGAGGTGAAAAAGTAAACTATGATAAAAAGTATTATCTAAAGGGCACAGCCAAAAACACGGATGAATTTCTAACTAGATTGATTAAAGATAATCCTAAGCTTAATATGACTGAGCTATCAAAACTTGCGGGTATTTCAACTTCAACTATATCAAGAAGACTGAAATTTATTAACGGCAATAGGGAAAGTGATTCTATAATAAAACTACAAAGTGTTAAAACTAAAGCAGCAAATAACATTACTGATGAAAGTTTAATCAACTTGGTTAACGAAAATCCAGGCTTTAGTATCCCGAAATTGGCAGAAATATTGAATACTTCAAGCTCTGCAATATCAAGAAGGTTAAAGAAAATCAAAAGTTGTGGTGGAGGGGTAAATTA
The DNA here is from genome assembly GCA_001566745.1 of Conidiobolus coronatus NRRL 28638. Lineage (NCBI taxonomy): Eukaryota > Fungi > Entomophthoromycota > Entomophthoromycetes > Entomophthorales > Conidiobolaceae > Conidiobolus > Conidiobolus coronatus. The sequence goes on from KQ964484.1 coordinate 84,622, forward strand.
TACTGCTAAAAGCTTGAAAAAAGGTGAAAAGAAGTTTTCAGATGAGCACTTGATAGAATTGGTTAGATGTAATCCAGATTTGAATATGACAGAGTTGGCGAAACTTGCAGAATCTTCAGTTTCAACTATATCTATTAGACTTAAGGAAATTAATAGTAATGGTAAAAGGGTAACTTATAGTAAGAAAAATTATAATAAGGGAGTGACCAAGGTTACCGATAATTATCTTATTAACTTGACTAATGAAAATCCTGGTCTTAGTAACAAGGAACTATCGAAACTTGCTGGTATTTCGGCATCGACTATTTCGAGAAGAATGAAGCAAATCAATGGAGCTGAAAAATTATAAATAATGCTAATAAATTAACTTGGAATAGCAGTCTCAATATGTACAAGATCCAATTAACCCTGTGTTTATAAATAGTTTGTCAAACAACCGGTGCATGTTGC
>KQ964485.1:84716-96899 GCA_001566745.1 Conidiobolus coronatus NRRL 28638
GTACTTAAACATTAATATTAATAATTTTTAATAATTTTTAAGTATATGATTTTATTATAATTTAAAATTAATAGCATATATAATCATAAATTTATTAACTATTATATATGTATGAAAATTATATAAATTAAAAAATAACTAGAAATATGTATGAAAAATATTATATAGCTTGTATAAAGTAGGAAAAGATAATTAACTATTTTGCATCTTTAGTAAGTTAATATAATATAATGATAAATAATCAATAATCAGCTAATTATAACTTATTATGTTAAATTAAGCTAATTAGAAGCTACATTATTGTTGTAAACCAAATTAATAATATGAACTTTAGAATTAAACTTAATAGCTAATTTTATTAAAATAGTTAAATAGATATTGGACTTGGGTAAAGTATAAAAGTATTAATATCATTATATAAAATAATAAAACTTAAAAGCTTAATATATATGAAAAAGTTTTAATTAAATTTTATGCTAAATTTAACAATGAAATATTGTGACGAAACTATTGTCTCAAACATATCCAAATACCCTTCTGGATCATCAATCTTAACTAAGATATATTATTATTCCTAAACCATTATTAACTGAGGGCACCAAATTAGGCATCATTAGTAATACCGTTTTCAACCAAATAAGCTAAACAATCATAACGGACCAATAATTCATAATCCCATTAGTTAACCAAGTAAAGAAAGTATTAAGCTACACTAAACCACATCAGAAGGACGACACAATTCTAAATACTCACCAATGCATCACAATGTAGAACGGCCAGTCCATCGATACATCCTCAACGGGAGATAGACAGCTCATTGTAAAGTGGATATTTAAATCCAAGTCATCAAAGCCTAGACAGTATGAAAATCCAACACCTATAGCTTGGCATTAAAAGCTAATAAATCACCATAATAAATTATTATAGACATGTTATTAATATATTTATTGCTAGTAAATTTTAACCCACTTCCTCTGTAAGATCAACACCAGATAACATACAATATAATAGAATTAAACTACAAATAAAAAGAAGTTGAATCAATTTCAAAGTAAAAAATATTACATTAGCATATATTTAATATAGTTAAATTTTAATTAATTTTAAAAAGCATATTAAGATAGCTATATATTAAATATATAAAACTATATTATATCTTATATATTTCACAAAGCATTTATTATTAATTACTATATTTAATTAAAACTGTGCTATTTTAGATTAATAGCACTCTATTATAATTTTTACTATATACTAAAATGCTTACCTCTTCATAATATATATTGATCTATTTTCAAATATACATAATTAAATATTATGTAATATGCAGAATTTTAAATCTAATATATAACATTAGTTGGTGAGACAAAACTTTGGAATATAAGCAATAAGTCTGATTGCTATTTTATATAATTTGATCATTTTTATTTTCATATCTTCATTCTCTAGTGTAATTCAGTTAGTTATAAGCTTGGAATAGTTGCAAAGCAGCTAACAGTAGCAAAAATTATTTTATTTTTAAATATTGTGTTAGTGGCGTAACTCATATTTCAGTAAAATCAGTATATCGCATATTATATTGAAATTAATTTATAATAAAATTTATTTTGCTTTCTTAATTTTATTATATACTATAAGATACAATTATAATGCTATACATTACCAATTTTTCTATACCTTAATCTACAGTAAGTAAAAACTGATTCAATTTATTGATAATGCTACTATATTTATACAATTTAATTAACTTGCATAGTTATAATTTTATATAGGCAAAGGGCAATTAAACTACAAACTTTAGATATTATATTGGTAGATTCGCTCTTTTAAAATAAAATAAATAGACAGTAAATGATTATGGCAATTAAACCATATATTAGCTATCTGAGAGATCTCTCTTAATCAAATAATGACTATACAGATGAAAACTTATAATAAAATTAAAAATTTTAACTGAGCTTATACAAAATTTGACCAAGTTAACCACAATCTTTCATATTGCATTTTGAAGGAATATTTTAAAAATGTATATTATAATTTTTATATTAGATACAACTTATTAAAGAAAGTGGAAATGTTTCATGCAAAATCATATTTTAACATAGTGTATAAATACCAATCTAAAAATCGTATTATATTAATAATAAGCAATATTGAGCGAGTAGGAAAAATTTTGAATTAGAACTAATTAATGTGATCCATAATGATTTGTCATGAGCAATTGCTATCGGGATCAGGTTTATTTTTACCTATATTTCAGATATAGTACTAAAAATAGCGAACAATGTTACCAAATTATATAAAAATATTACGTAGCATTTAACTTTCAAATTATATATCTAAATAAATTTGTATTTCTATATTTAGCAATTTACATTGATTTATTTTATTATTTTAAAGATAATGAACTTATTATTATTCTAGATTTTAAACTATTCTATATGGTCATATATTTCTAAGCAAATATAACCAAATATTTCCATATAAAGGTTGGTTTTACAAATTTTCTAAAAATACAAAAAGTTCATGCGAAATCAAAATATCTTTAAAGCTACTATTAAAGTAGTTTTCATCTTATTTTCGGATGAATAAATAGCCTTTAATTGATACAGGTCAGAATAGATATAATTAACGGGGAGAATTTTTTAATTGTTTCGCCCATAATATCCTCATATTTTGTTTGAGCGTGATTAATATCTGCAACAGTGTATTCATGTATAACTATAATGTGAATTTGCTCTTTCACAGTTAAAACTGGGAGATAAAATCTCGTTAAACAGTGATTTATTAGCATTATAAAATGCGAGGATCGTTATATAATACAAAGTAGATAAAAGAAATATATACTGAATATATTATAAAAACTTTAGATAGATATTAGCATAATATAATATATTATTTTTAATTTATTTTCATGATTTATATTCTAACATTTTTATAAACTGATAAAAGTTTTCAATGTATAAGCCAATAAAACTGGCATCGGCTAAAAAGTATCTCCTGATATTTGCCAAAGCAGCGTTTATTTTTACTTTACTAACTTATTTAACGGATTAACAAACAAGCCCAAATCAAAAATTTTTGAGTGATATCTTTTTATAGCATTAAAATCAGTCTAAATAGCTATTAAATAAATTAATCTACTTAGAACAAATCCTTTCTTATTGTAGTCTCTTAATCAAGAATAAAATAAAATTTGAAATATTTTGACATATGCTCAAAATTCCCAAATTAAGAAATTATGAACATTTTTTAGTTTTAGATCACACGCCATCAGGGAAATTCGATAAATTAACTTTTTCTCGGCTAATAGATTAACCTGAGCCAGTAAAAATTTTTGCTTAATTTTGTTGAATTAATTATTGCATTGCTTATGAAATCATGGGTTAATATTATACATCTTATAATGTCCTTTATCAAATGTTGAGCTTATCCATTTATTCCGTCATTTCTAATATAAAATTTTTCGGTATTTAGCGTATTTAATCAGATGCCGAATTTTTAATATAGTTTAGTTACATATGTTGTTTAGCATTTTATATTAATCAGATACTCGGTAATTTTTTGCAAATAATTTGCAGAACAGATGTAATTTCTAATATAAGAATTAACTAACACTCATTTGATGTAAATACCGATGTTATGAAAGAATAATTATTCATATTACCCGGTAATGTATAAATCCAGCTTTATGGATAAACGAAAATTAATTATGATAGATGGTAAAGTAAAAAGGAGCATTAAAGAGAATACCAAAAGCAAACTTTAAACTATTAATTAAATATAGTATGAGTATATATTTAAAGGGTGAAAAAATATTTAGAACACCAGTATATAGAATAATATATGGTTAAATCAGATATTATATATTTCATATTAAATTATTAAATAAGAAAAGATTAAAAAAGTACATGACGCGTTGGCGCAATGGTAGCGCGTCCGCCTCCAGAGCGGAAGGCTGGGAGTTCGAGTCTCTCACGCGTCATTTCTTTTTTATATCATTTATCTTGATAACTTTTACTCTCACAATCATGATTTACACTCTCCTATGCGGTCAATTAACACATTTCCAATCAACTGTAACTCATACCACTTAACACAGTTATTATTTCATCATTATATTAAGTTTATCTATATTAGTCATCATATATCTACTTTATTTTTTTATTTAAAATCTGAATATAAAACTCGGCATTGAAACGGTATTGCTGAGTACGCCATACATGCTATGATAAGGTGATTATTCTATTAATGTATATGTTTTAAAATTCGGCTTTGAGGCAATTTATTTTAATTAAAAAATAAACTTTTTTACCGAGGATTCCGACATTTAAAATTACATAACATATTATTAATGCAAAATTTAAAGCGCATTAATTGATCAAGGAACCAAAATTAGCTCAAATTGATTAATAATATAATTCGGTATTAGGCTTTTTTACCAGATATACAGGCTAATTTTACTTTGAATGCTATTAAGATTTATCCGATTTTTATATATATTGAAAAAAATTAGGTTCTGTGTGTACATCATATCTCAATAGGTTAATAATTATAATTTTTATTTATATGCGACAAATTGAAACGCAACTATATAAACATTTTTTAAATAACTGAGCCATACATGTGCCACTAATTTTAATACCTTGACTAAGTGATTCGCTCATATAGGTTGAGCCTAGGTACATACACAATTAATAACCATATGCTCTTATAAGTTTTAATATGAAACATTATATTGATATTAATAATAAACTTATTGATATTTAAAACTTGAGTCAAATTTTAATTTGCAATTAATTAGTATAATACAAATTATTCATAACATATCTTATGAGTTGAAGTTATTTTATTGATAAATATTTATTATATTTAAAATATAATTCAAAATATCTTTAAATATAATAAATGTTTGCTATACACTCTTCCAGAGTGAATTATAACTAATTTTATAGCATCGGTAATTTTACCACTAGCACCCTTCTATTATTAGCAAAATTCAAAAAGCAGAGCTTAATTATAGAAATTTTACTCAAGATATAAATAAGACTATTTTTATTGATTATAGATGGGTATCAGCGCGTAAACTATGTAGCTAAATTATTAATCCAACTTCAATAAATTTTACAAAATTAATTAATCATTGATTAAATAGTCATTTATGGAATCAAAATGGCAAGGCTAAATAGTTTATAAACTGATAAATAGGTGTTGGTATACTATAGTAATAGAAGGGCTATCAATAAATATTGCTCCTGTTTTAGTAAATATGCTCTAGAACAATTTTAATTATTATATAGCCATTTATGTGCATATATATCAACATTTTATTACATATTAGTTTATATTAACGGTTCTAAATATATTATAGTTGCCTAGTTAGTTGATGGACAAACACTTTTTCCAGAGTTTTTGGGATTCTTCCTGATAAATGCCGAACTAGACTTGATGGGTTGATTTTTCATTATGGAAATAAACAACGAATAATTGTTTACAAATTATTCAATGATCAATGCTCGTTTTAATAGATTGACTTTCCTTATATTGACAACTTCATCAAAAATATACTGATTTAGAATTATATATTTCATTACAAATTACAAATTATTGATACTATTATATCATCTTTGCTCAACCTAATTACCTATGATTTTATAAGGTGTTAATTTAAAATTTCGTAAATTGCATCCATTAATGATTTTTAATGAATAATTTAGGAAAATCTTGATTTAAATCTCTTGAGTTAAAGGAGCTCTCAAGCATTCTGGCTTAGTCATTTCTCTTACATTTTTAACACAGAAAAGACTTAATCCTCCGATCATACTATGATGTTCCAAGTCTTGGGAAATTTGGTTTAATGGTAGCCTATTTGTGTTAAAACATTAAGTTTAAATGAGAGCCCTTAAAAGTATCGGTTATTAAATTAACCGATAAATTTAATTTTGATCTATCAAATTTTCTCAATTTGGATTCCACTCAAATTTAAGTCTTTATTTACCACTCAATCTAATTGGTTGGGCTGTGGAACTCAAATAGTTGACTGAATAAATTTTAGGGATTAAATTTGAGTTGAGGTAAATATTATATTATGCAATTGGCTAAAGTGTTTTACCATGCATTATTTATTGGTCTATATAAGGGTGCCTTTTGTCAATAATTTTTTTTCAATTTATTTTACAGTAGACTAAGTTACGTTTACATTTCTATTTACTGCTTGTAACGTTTATTTAGTCAAGTTAGTATTGGTCATATAAAATGGCTCAAGTCACTCCTCAAATAACAAAAGAAACAGACTCAAATCACTCATTATCAAAAAATTCTACTGATAATGAAGAAGTAACTATAAGTATTATTAAAACTCTTTCCAGATCTGACGCTTGTTTCCCTACACAGGCACAAGCTGCATTTAATTCAGATGTAGAGAAGAAAATATCAAGAAAAGAAACACAAACTGCCACCACCCCTGAAAAGAAAGTATATTCATATTCCAAAAAAGCTGGCTTCTTAGGTCTAATGGGAATTGCTGGTATCATGGGTCCTCTTGCATCAAGTATGCACGTACCAGCTCTTAAAGCCATCATGTCAGAATTTCAAACTGATTATTCTACTGCCTCTATTACAGTAACAGTTTTCTTAGTAGCTATCGGCATTGGTCCATTAATATGGGCTATGTTATCAGATGCTTATGGCCGTAAATGGTTCACAGTTGCTTCTATGGTAATTTTTGCCTTAGGATCAGTTGGCTGTGCCTTATCTACTGGTATCGAAATGTTAATTGTAATGCGTTTAATTCAAGGTTTAGGCTCTGCTGCCCCTATGGTCATTGGTATTGGTGTTATCTCTGATGTGTTCCCTCGAAGTGAAATGGGTAGAGCTATCGGTTTATTCACAATTGGTCCCTTATTGGGTCCCGTGATCGGTCCTATCATCGGTGGATATATGTCTCAATACGTTGGATGGAGAGCTTTATTTTATCTCATTACTGGTTTAGCTGTCCTTATGGGAGTTTTAGTTGCTGTATTTATGGAAGAAACATTGGACCCCTCTAAGAGGCTACCTAAACCCATTGCTCGCAGCAAAGATACTGGTAAACTCGAATTCAGCAAGGAGCTCCCCAATCCTTTCAGCTGTCTTTTATTCTTAAAGCATATTGATGTAGTCCTTCTTTGTACATGGGCTAGTTTCATTTTCGGCTCTTATTACGCTATCTCTATCTCTCAACCTATTACAGTTGGTATCCAAAACAACCTCACTACTTCCCAAGTTGGCTTAACCTTTATTGCTATCGGTGTTGGTAATATCCTTGGCTCCACTGGATCAGGATATTTATCCGATTATATTGTTAATAACTATAGCAAGAAAAACAATGGCCAAACACCACCCCCTGAGCTTCGTTTGAAGATCACTTTAATGGGAGCTGTTGTCATCATTGCTGCTCTTTTAATGAACGGATGGTTTATTAGCAACGAATTCCATATTGCTGCCGTTCTTTTTGCTCAATTCCTTGTTGGAGCTAGTATGGTTAGCATGTTCTCTGGTATTTCAAACTACTACGTTGAAACTTTCCCAGGCAGAAGTGCCTCAGTATCTGCTTGTAACGCATGTGTCCGTGTTATTTTTGCCGCTATCACATCTGCTATTACACCACTATTACTTGACAGCATTGGTGTTGGTAATACTTTCACATTCTATGCTGGTTTACAGATTTTAGGCTTAATAATCTTAATCTGTATGATCTTCTTCGGGCCCAGAATTCGTGCCATTACTAGAAGTTAAAATTATGACTAAAATTGTCATCAAAAATACGCATCATCAACTTTACTAATTAATGTACATTAAAATTTCATATTAAATAAAAACTTCATATAAATTAATAAAAGACTAACGCTCATTTTATATTAAACTATTTCCAAACCGTGCAATTAGCCTACATAAGCAACTTTTATGGAGTATTTAAGTTTAAACCAACTAAACTTTTTATTCGTTTTAGACAGAATATCACTTTGTAGAAATTCCCAGTAATGAATCCATAGTATGCTCGTTATATTTCTTATATTCATGTCAAAGTATATAATCTTATTCTTATTATCATATTTTCTTATAAGCTCAAGATTTTGACGTAACTTGGGAATGCACCAGTATTTTTTTATATTACTCTCACATATAAACAAACTTCAGATAATAAAACTGCAAGCATAGTCAAAGCCATCGCTTTATAAGTACTATAAGAGCGAATGATTTTAAATTTCAAATTCTTTCAATATAGAATTCTTTTTATATGATTAACTATCATAATATTCCCATTATAATTTAGCTTAAATTAACTCAATATAATCATATGGTCTTTTTCATTTGACTATTTAATAACACAATAATTACCTAATTGTAGCTTAATATTCTGCTATAAAATTTTTTAACAGACCATTTTTACTTATGCAAACGAAATTTTAATGTTTCACTTCAAAATTATAATTTTAAGTATAATTTAAATTTACTATGCAATTGTCAACTTATATTGCTTGCCAATTCAACTAATAAAAAACTTAAATTGCAAATATGTAATAAAACGAATATTAAGTGACTTTATATGCATACTAAAGCACACCAATGTACAAAATCTTGATTCTTACTTTAGAATTTTCCTATTTATCCTCCCTCACCCCTATATTCCCCTAAACAGAGTTTTTAATTGGAATTTTCTACTAAACCTCAAAATGAAATTTGGTTTAAGTAATCACAAACTAGCTTCTTTTGTTACTTTGAATTCGCTACAGCTTCTACATCCAAATAAAATATAGAGTAAAATGTAAAAGTTGCACTGTCTTTATAAGAATGATTTAATACTGAGGGAAATTAATAAAACATAGTTTAACTTTATGCTATAGCATACTTGGTTTTAATAGCTAAGTTTCTTGGTATTAATAATGTTCCAGTTTTTTCGCATTTTCTATAAATATCAGGATATAATGAATAACTTTGTGTTTTGATAAATAACGTTTTTATTTTTGTTATATTTATAATAAAAGTCTAGACTTAAATAAGCATCTCTTGAATGTTATATCCTTATTGAAACTTATGTTAACTATTATACTTATAATTTTTATATTTTCATATAAAAATAACTGTCTGTATTTTTGCTTTATCCAATTATAGCTCACAGCTTAGAATTATTAGTTTATTTAAATTAGAATTGTAAGCGTATGCGGATCGTAGCGTTTTGCTGACCCAATTTAAGGAAACCAATTTAATTTTGCAGAAAGTCCACAATTCAATTTAATTAGCATATAAGACTAGCTTGATTCAGTTAATAAAATATATTAATACCAACTATGATATGTTATAAAGGCTTTATTGCATACTAAAAATTGATATTGGCCAATATTTTTAGCTATGCGTAACTTTGCAATTTAACTATACGAAATATTGCTATATAATTAATATTTATTAACATTTTCAAATGGATTCAAGATTGGCAGTAGTCTAAATTGTCTATAATAATGTCTGACCAACTAAATTTTTATTATTGTGTGCATTGACATAATTTATATTTAAACCTTGTAAATTTAAACTATTTCTTAAAATATCTTTTATGATTATAATAATCAAAACAAGTTTATCTCTAATTATTGTTGGAGTATTAATACTATTGATGTTAATACCAATTAAAATTGTGGTTATTGAATGTTAAAAATAATTTTAAAGTTTTGCTCTTAATATTATGCTTTAAATCCAATTTAAGAATATCTGTTTATAGATGATCAAGAATAGGTATATTTAAATAATAATTGGATGGCATATTAGAATAGATATCAATATTATTTGGTTATGAATAACTAAAAAACATATTGATGGTAGTAATAATTTTTAATGTACAATAAAATATAAATATATCTCCTTTAATAATATTTTGAAAATTTTATGCTAGTTTAACTGTGAAAACTATATTTAAAATATTAATAATATTTAAAATGAATAATAAGGACTATAATTAATTTTTTTCTTAAATTAACTGTTTATATATTATTGTATTTATTATATAATAAAAATCTGGACTTTAACTATAAGAAAATAACTTTAGTTTTAATTTTAAAGTTAGTATATTAACCAAATCTATCAAAAATAAATAATATAGCAAATTTGTAAATTTAACATCTTAAACTATATTTGCAAATTAATTTAAGAGAAATTATTTAATTAACCACTAAGATAAAATATATCAAATAATTTTTATAATATTTAAAACAATTTTTATTCTATTATCTATATTAGCTTATAACTAATAAACATTAATAAGCATGTCTCTAACCTATTTAATGGCCATAGCTTTGATATATAGTATATTGAATATATATATGGAGTTATTAATTTATAACTATACAACTATATGTAAATACGTTATTAAATGTTATTATTATATAAAAGTTAAATATTTCAAACTAACTATGTATAATATACTTTTTTTATATTTCTAAAACGTTAATGAGATTAATAAATATAAATATATTTGTTATACACGTAAATATAGCCTATTCGCTATAAAAGCTTAATGAAGTTTAATAAATCATGCTTGTAGATAAGAGTCCTTAGACTTTACAAATGTATAAAAAACATATATGAGTAGTTCTGGTTAAAACGAGGAAAATCTGTCCTAAATTTTTTATAGGTCAAATCTACAATATTTTTATTTTTTATATGTTTAAAGCGTATAAACAATCTCTTTTGTTAGCTAAAACTAACAAAATAGCGATATAATATGATATTATAAGCTAACACCTTTTAAATAATTTGTATAAATACTAGCAACTTGCTTATACTGCGGTTAAAATTTTGAACTGAGCTCATACAAAATTTGAACCAAATTAACCAGAATCACTCATATCTAGTAAGAATTAGTATAAAATTTAAACGTTAATAAAATTTATTATTAGTGTGATGTTGTATAACTGGAAAAATTATTAAGCATTTTAATTATATTCTATAAAACTTGATCTTATATTATAATAGTAAATAAGGTGTTATCTACTTATATATTTAATAATATATAATTAAGCAATTATAATAGCTCAAATTAATAGTGCAAAATCTTCAATAAATAATACTATATATAGCATTAAAGATCTAAAATACTCACACATCATATATATGTTTAATTAACAGGATATGGATAAGAATTAAAATGGCTATGGTTATATAATTAATCTAATTAAATAGTTTACTATTCAAGAGTGGATAATAAAGAATCAACTATTAAGTGCTAGCTAGTAATATAAATTAAATATAATACTATTTTTTAGTGTATTTATATTAATTGATTCCAATAATTATTATTTAATTTAAACAGGTATTAATAATATCAATAATAAAAATGCTGGCTCATTTGTCAATCCAATATATATTTAATCAGATAAATATTTATATTATGGATCACTTACTTAAGTCGGCGCAAATTATTTAAGATTTGATAATACAAACGAATGATCATGCTAATTAATAAATATCAACACCATCTATAGCTTTGTAGTTTTAAAGCTATTAATATAAGATTTTATTGACTGTTTATTTAAAAATTAAATAATTAACGGTTGAGTTTATCAAAAATTTAACCGAGATTATTGAATAATTTAAAAATAATCTGATTAACTTTCACAAATTTACTTGGCAGTCTTCAAAATTATCAGATTAAAATTGTATTATATATAAAATAATTCTGTTTATTTATTTATTAAAGAGGATTAAAATTTAATAATTTCATTATTTAATCTAATAATATACTAGGTTTTTTAAGTAAATATAAACTTTTCGTAATTAATTAGTGCTGGAACGATAGATTGCTATAACTAAGATTTTTTCTTATGTTACAATCTAGCTATTAGAAGATTTAATAGAGAAAATATCGAAATAAAGTTATTTTTATATATACATTGAAATAAAAACTTGAAATTTATCTTAGAGAAAACAAAGTAATTTAAATACTATCAAAGTTTACTCTATTAAAAATGAATAATTTTCTATTTGTATTAAGTTTTATTATTTTGTGTAAATTTTAATTCAAATTTTCCCAAAATTTATATGAATTCCTTTGGCAAATTAATTTTCCCGTGCTGTTAACAATGTATAAAAGAATGAGCGTTATTATATATAATATAACATTGTTTAAAACTATGCTACAAATTGTTTATCTCT
>KQ964486.1:18038-28753 GCA_001566745.1 Conidiobolus coronatus NRRL 28638
TATTTTCTTAGTTAATTTCCTCAATTAATTGAGAGAATTACTATATTATTTTTGATTTTAAAAAATACTTATATAATACGCGTATAATATAAGGTAATCTATACAAAATTATTAAAAAGTGTTATTAATCTTTAATTAGAACTTATCTGTACAATTAGTTTAAAAAATAATAATATTTATTGTTATATTATGAAATTAAATATGACCGCCGCTAATGATATTCAAAATAACCCATCTCCTAAAAATACTCAGGTAAATATTTAAAGTTCATCTTAACCTATAAACTCTAATTTTTAATATTTTAGTCAGAGCACCACTCTCACCCTTCAACTCCTGGCCCTAACAGACCTAATCTCCATGACAACATCTGTGACCATTTGTATCAAGTAGGTTTTCTTAACGGTACTTTTTCTGATGTTTTGTTACACGTCCCCTCTCTCACAGCGGATCGTGCTTACAAGCTTCATTCTTTAATACTTTGTAGATCTCCTACTTTACTTCACGCTTTAAACTCTGCTGCTGATTATCATGATATCAGTTTAAGTATTGAAGACCCAAATATTACTGAAGAAAGTTTCGCTATTGCTTTAGGTCATTTATATGCTAGCTATTCTCATCAAGCTATCAATCCTCTTAATGCTAAAAATGTTCTAGCTACAGCCTACTTTTTAGAATTGCCAGATCTAGCTAATTTAGCTTTCCAAATTATGGTATCTAATTTATCTTTGGATAACGTTTTAGACTACACTAGATTTGTTGAAGGAATTAGTGGCAACCCAGCTGATAATTCAAATGGACATGCCGCAAATGGATCTGGTGAGACTACTCCTACTAACGGTTCCCACTCCCCTCAACTTTCACAAGCCTCTACAACTAAGCAAGAATACGGTATTTTTGGACAACAAATTCGCGATGCTTGCTTCCATTTCTTAACTACTGGTCTTACCTCTGGTGAACCAGTATTTGGCCCTCACAAGAATGAAAACGCTCGTCGCCTTTTAGTTAGTACTTTAGTTCAACTCCCCTTCGAATGGTTGAAAAAAGTTGTTGAATCCGATAAATTTTCTGCTCCTTCAGATGTTGAAAGATATCACTTGGCTAAGGAAGTTATTCACTTGAGAGAAAAAGCTCGTAACCCAGCTCTCGGTGGTGAAGAATCTGTTGTTATGGTCTTTGGCTCTACCTCCGCTTCAGCTATTTCTATCGTTCGTAAGCCTCTTCGACCCCTCGGTAGCAGAAGAACTGAAAGAGTTTTATGGCGTGCACCAATGAACTCCAACTAGTGAAACGTCGTTGGATTCATTTATCTTTATCACATAACATACTCTAACATCCAGATATCTATGATTATTATAATCTATGGTATTTTTCCTATGCATTTCCTTTTATTTGTATAATCATAGTCTTTATACTCTACAATGAAGCTATTTAAATTATATTAAATTATAGTTTTTTATATAATAAATATTATAGTCAATTTGACTTATGGCTTAATAATTAGCCAATTGTAATTTATATGAAATATATAGTAAACTAATTCTTATATTTCTTTATTACTATTTGACTTTCTATTGATAATTATTATATATTTGCTAACTAAAAATGTAAATGTAAAAGTAAACATTCTGAGTTACAATTTATTTCTGTCTAGTAATGATATAAATAGCTTATTATAAGATTCAAATTATTGTTATATGTTTATTTAATTAAAAAAGTTTACACAAAAACATAGAGATAATATATTAATTAATTAGATTTATGATGCTTATAAGCCATAATACAATGGTAATCGTTAAGATGGGATAATATTCTGCATTAAATAATTTGAAAACTCGACAATAATTTCCAATGCAATGTTCCCATAGTGAGGAATTTTTTCAGGTGGTATTTCGTAATTATCCTTCTCTGCTAAGTCTATTCTATAACAAAGCATTTTAGCAGCTCCCACCATCCAATCGCCTAAATTAAAAATATTAATTTAAATATAAATTAAATTTAGACAGTATTATTTACATAAATTTCCTGATTTTTGATCTACTTGGGCAATGGAATTGTATGTAAAGTTAGTACCTAACGTCAAAGCACTATCAGTCAACTTCTTTCCCAAGTCATCTAATCTCAAATATTCTTTGGGAAGCTGCTTAGTATAGCCCCAAGTTCTTAAAATACGCTCGCCATTTGAGTTAAAGTCTAAACCTGCATGGCGGTTCTTTACCTTTTCAATGATGTACTCGGAGTATAGCTGCGTTTCTGATTCTGAAAATGGACTTGTTCCTGAGTATTCAGCATCTTTAGGGTCATTCAACTGCCAATCAACAGTCCAATGAAAATTCCAGTTTCTATCCAAATTAACGTAATTTTGCCTATTTTTCATCCAGCTTCTATTTACATTTTTTGAATACTCATAGCCATCAGGGTTAATACAAGGGCTTATTAAGAATACAAAAGATTGTAAAGGATTAGCAAATTTAGGATCGTTTTGAATACCTCCCTGTAGTATTTGAAAAGCGCTCCACATTAAAGAAGTTATTGTAATCCAATCTCTAGCAATTTGGCCACCGTTCAGCCTAGGAATAATTAATATTATACTATTATGTAGAATAATTGTATTACCATATAGTAGGCCTATCAACTACAGGAATACTGCCAGATGATCTATCTGTTAATAATATAACCATTAAAGGTCTTTTTTCACTAGTTTTTCCCAAGAAATCTAAAGTAACAAAATTAGGAAATAACTTGGACCAAGTATAAAGTTGACCAAATATTTCGTTATATGAAGGATACTTCCTAAAGAACTGATCCATAACAGGCTTATAAGTCGCTAAACTAGTCATCATATTATCTACTTTTAGCTCATTTCTTGATTCAGCTTTCTTACAGTATATTACACTATTAAAAGCAATATAAATAAGTATCCAATAAATTAGCATTTCTAATGACTATTATATAAAAAGAAAATTAATTAAAGAGAGAGAAAGGGCAAACAGTTAATAAAAGTTAGAAGAAAGCCATATAATATACCATATTTGAAACATAATTAAATTTATTACTTAGTTTTACGTTCAATTTCAAGTTTCAAACATAAATTTTAATAAACTTTAATAAAAATTACCCAGTGAGTAATATTATAAACTCTATCAATAAAGCTTATTGTAATTCAAAACTTAGCTTACTGTATTATAATTCATACTATTATTATTTTTATTTTTAAAACTAAATTAAGTTTTACCACCATTACCAAATTTGATTTAAATTAATTTTAGACTTGTCTTATTGATAAATTACTTTTTCGTATATATTAGGGATATATACTAACTACTGTTTGATCTTTTCACAAATACTATGTATCTGTCACCTACAAAAATATGTAGAATTATATACAAAAACAAGCATATATAATTTAATAGTAATATAATAAGTGTATAACTAAATTTGGGGTAAACATGTTTAATCTATTAAATCATATTTGGTATGAAGAAACCAAAAAATCATTATATGGGTGAAGGTTTTCAATCCACTATGTTTAATTTCGGTTTTTGATGGATTTAAAAGCTTAAATATATTATCAAAAGTAAACATTCTTTAAAGCTTGCCAACTATATTTATTAACTACAAATAAAAATTGCAAATTAAAACCACGAAGAAGATATTAGTTTAGTAAGACTTTTATACTGTCATGTACATGATACATTCTAAACTTATTATTTGTATCAACTCAAAAGTTGATCCAATTACTAATGCAAATTTGCTAATTTATCCCATAAACTAGTTTAAATTGGATAAATGTAGTCTTGTTGATATTGGTCATAATGGATATTGGCTAGTTCTATTTTAATCCTTTTGAGTTTGAGAACTCTTGTTAAAAATAGATTATTATCGATTTAAATAATTATACAAAGGATAGCTTTAAATTTAACTATAAAAATTATATATAATGTCTGTTAATAAAGTTCCTGTAATTAGAGTTGATGGTCCTGAGTCAGGGTATGGGAGTATTTCTAGACCAGGTTCCAGTACTTCGGAGTCAACTCAACTCGATGATAATAACCATAAGCGCGAAATGAAAGGCTTATTCCATATGGCTCTTTCAGCACTAGCATTCTCCTTAAACTCACTATTAGTTAAGTTGGGTAGTGCTTACTTCCCATCTCTTCAATTAGTAGCTGCTAGAAGTATTATTCAAATGAGTTTTGGTATTTTATCATGTTTGTTCTTAGGTATTAAGGTTCTTGGACCTCGTCACCTTTGGAGCTGGTTATGGCTTAGAGGATTATTTGGAAGTGTTGGTTTAGCTCTCTTTTACTTTTCTATTACCATATTACCTTTAGCCGACGCAACAGGTACTATAATATAGCTCAAGTTTTTACTCACTTTGCTAACTATCAAATTTAGTCCTATTCTTTACTGGTCCAATGTTCACAAGTATTTTTGCAGCTATTTTCCTAGGCGAGTCTTTTGGTGGATTGGATTTTATTGCCGCTTTTCTCTGTTTAATAGGTGTTACCTTGTGTTCAAAACCCTCATTTTTAGTTGATTCAGGAATCCCTACCCTATTAGAACTTATTCCTGGTAGCACTTGGAGCAGAGCTGCAGGGTCTGGCGCTGCTTTAACTGGAGCCGTTTTATCAGCATTGGCTTATGTCACAGTTCGTAAATTAGGAAGATCTGTTCACTTTTTACTTCATGTTACTTACTTCGGTATGGCAAGCTCTATATTTTCCTTAACTATGGCCTACTCTCAAAATCAATTAGTTCCAGTTAGATTTGATAAAGGAGGGCTCATCTTAGTATTTATTGGTCTCTCAGCTTGCGCTGGTCAATGCCTCCTCAACTCAGGACTTCAATTAGCACCCGCAGGTCCAGGTACATTAATGAGAAATTTAGATGTTGCATTTGCTTTCTTCTATGGTATTACTATTTTTAACGAAATTCCTGATTTTTACTCTATTTCAGGTGCTATCTTAATTGTAGGTTGTGCTGTTATTATGGGATTAAGAAAGTATTTCGCTACAAGATCTTAATTAATTAAACTAAATTATTGCTGTACCAAATCTATTAGCATTATTAAGCGATTTTAGTTATATAAAGTGAAAGAGTTAGAATATACTCATTTTCACGGCTTTATAGTATAATAATGCATCATTTGATTAGTAAAAAGCTGAATATTAAACATTTATATAACTAAAAATTTACCTAGATTGTTATCATTGATATTTAAATAATTAGCTATTCTTGGCAGAAATTTAGTAACTGATATCAAAATAGCCTTATAATATTAAATATATAATTCGTATATCTAATAATACATCATTACTACTCATATACATACTATTCTTAAATGTAATTGAAATGCCATTTAGTCATAAATTGCCTGATTGATATTATTTCAAAACTATGAGCAAGCAGTAGCTAAAAATTTAATCCTGAGTATATGAACAGATAAGCATTTTATCTTTTTTCTTAATAACTACATCGTAATGAGCTCTTTATAGCTTAATATCTTAAATATAAGCTCTTCACATCCAATTATATGGGCAGCGAGTTATTAGCTGTAATATAGCAGATTAAAAAGTTTCGGCGAATTTAGTTAAATTATTTTGCACTGATCACGTTAAAAACCCTTAGTATTATAATATTTCGATTAAAGCTCACATTTAATAAAAATATGCAGTATAATGGCGCTATCAGTGCTTAGTTTAAGCTAACTAACTCTGTTTCTAGTGCAAGTCTTATAGTGCTAGACTCAATAACCCAATTAAAAAAACTGCTGATCGGTAAATTTACAATAATAAAAAACTAGCCAATCATTTTCAATTATTTTAAAATTTAGCTAAAAGGTGAAGTTAATTTAATGGACGGATTTAGTATTTTGAGTGCACTTAATTTAGTTCGCTTCTCTCATTTAACTAATATATATCATATTTAATTCCTTAATTTGGCAGTTAAACGCATTTTAGATAACTTTAAGTGCTCCTATAAATATAAACCATTGATATTCATATATAATAATCTAATTGGGAATAAATTAAACTAATAGCACAAATTCCGCTCTATTTTTCTCTCTCTTATTTAAAGACCCGTGTTAATTAAATGATTAATAATTGGAATCGTAGCTCTGAAGATGATAACGAGGATATTACTCTGATACAAATCCTAAAAGGCGAAAGTTTATTCCCCTTAGACCTGAACTCTTTTAAAGAGTTTTGTCAACTTGAACACCCTCAAGTTATGCCCTTATTCGCTTTTTGGGAAGATGTCATTAGCTACCAAATTAGATGCTTAGACTTTGAACAAAGATTCCCTCTAAACTTTTCAAAATCTCCAAATACACCTTCCTTTCCTAGAACTGGTGTTAGCAAAGGTGGTCTAGTTCAAGTTGAGGAAGAGTATGTGCTTCAAAATGTTCCACAATACGAAGCGGATGTTATTTTAGAGTTAAAAGCTTTAGCTTCGCAGTTATTAGACAAATATTTAAATCCAAACTCTCCTTACTATGTACCGGTTGCAAAAGAAGAGCAGCTTCATATTTATGAAATTGTTCAAGATGAACATACACCTCTTATTCTACGCTTTACACCAGTTCAAAAATTAATCACAAAGCGTCTTCAGCCTGCCTTCCTATCATTTTACCGTAGTATAGTCAACAATAATTTGACACTCAAAGGTAGTTTAATAAGCTTGGGATTAGGCGCTGCAACTTTAGTATTTGGCCTAACGCTCGCATTTTGTTTAATATTCCTCCCTCAATACTCTAAAAATTGGAGATTGTTCTCTATACCGCCAATTTTCTTAGGATTCTTAGGTTTATTCACATCAGCAAACAAATTTTCCCCTATACTGGGATTGTTAAAACTAAGGTAAATAGAAATTTTTTATTATGATTAACAAATGAATTTAAGGATCAATTAACTAATATATAATTTTAGAGAGAGAGAATTTTTACACTTGGAAAAAATAGAGAATAGTCACCTTAATCATAACTACTTTAGAAAGAGTTTATACTGGCTATTTGTTACTATTTTATCAACTTTGGTATTTAGTTTAATACTTTGTTTAGTGCCTGGTACGCTACTAAGAAGATAAGTCAACTAACTTATACATAATACTATATATAATAACAGAAATAATAATATTTATAAATTAACAAATTTAATAGCAATAAAATAATTAATTTTAATTAATCATAATACACGTTATTCTGTAGGGTAAATATATTGTACTAAGTTAAAGGATAAGTTATTCAAATTAGGATCATACTCGACATTATCTAAATCTGAATTATTTGATAAATGAGAAATTACTGAAGCGGGAGGTCTTGAAACTAGTCTTAATTCTCCTTCAACTACTTCTAGTATACCATTTGAAATTTCTAATATTTGCCCCTTTTCAATATCATCTAAATGTATATTAGGTTACATAGTAAGAGTATACTTTTATAGTTTTACAGTCAACGCTTTTTAGTATTATTGATCCAGTTTCATCATATATTAAAGCTTCTATAACGCTTATACTTTTATTATCTAAACAAAATTAGTAAATAGTAATAATATTAGCAATTGAAAATTACTTGATAAGCTGGACTTTGTACTAATTATTATTAATTCAACTTTAGCGATTATATTATGAATAATATCTCCGGGTTGGTGGTTTTTTAAATTTTCAACTAATAACAAATCAATTTAGTATTGCATATTTTATACTATATATTTTAGCTACTTTTCATTGTAATTGTTATTATTTCCAATATCAGTGGATTAACTTTAATTGTAGACTAGTAATTTTATTACTTATATTAATTTTATATTATCGAAAGTTTTTATATTATGGGTTTAATTAATACATATTTATACACCGTTTTCGATTTATGTACTTGCAATTAATTAGTTAATTAATTTAAATAAATATATATATTCGCAAGTCATCTATTAACTAAGTATTATTTACCATATAATAAGCGATCCCATAATTATTTAAAATTGATTTATATAATAACGAAAATCATACGTTTTACTGCTAACAAGAAATAATGTTTAATAAAATACTTAATCCAAGCTCAAATAATAGTGAAGCTAATAATGACCCATTGGGCACTGATTGCTTTAGCTGTAGGTTCACCGGTTTCTTAGTTCTCTCAGGCTTTGGGTCCTACTTAATTTACGACTCTAAAAACATTCCAAAGATTGAAAGGTCAAGGGTTTTAGGTGTTAGAGGAGTTGGCTTAGGTAATTTATATCAGTCTCAATATTATTACTTTATACTAAATTTTATTATCATTTAGCTTTAGTAGGCTTAGGCTTAGCTAGACTATTTTATGTTAGAGATAATACAAAAAACCAAATTGAGCAATAAGTAATAGTCATATATTGGTCATTATTTATAATTAATGTAAAAATAAACTATATATTTAAAAAAGGATAGATAATAGTGTTATGAAAAAACTGGATTTTATGTATATTAAAAATATGAAAAAATGTAGAATATTACAATGTTTGTTTGAGAAAGTGATATTAGCTATCATCTTCAAATAGTTTCTTATATTTCGGAAGGCAGGACCAGTTCATTTCATTGAAATTTTCCTTCTTTTCACAAGCGCACTTCTTCCTTAATTCAGTTTTTTGAGGGCATTGGGTTAGTGAAGTATGGCTGTATCCCATTTCTTCCATATGCCAAATCTTCTTCTTATCCTGTAGGAGAGAAACTGCAATAGAGTGAACTGGGGCATCTCCCCAGCGTTCATAGAAGAAACCTCCAGATTTATCTAAATGGTCAAAGAATTCTTGATACTCAGAGCTACGGAAGAACCTCAAGTCTGCCAACTCAAAATTAGACCAAAAGTGGCATAAGTTATAAGTTTCCATATTATCGTCAGAAATGAACTCTAAAGCGTTATTCTTTGGAAAAGTAGGCTTTACTGTTTTAACATAGTCTTTTACGGTGCTCCATAAACTCTTTATAGTTGGACCAAACTCTGTCATAGGAATTACAAAGGAATAGGTCTTTTCTTGAGACTTTAAGCGCTCAAAAGGATCAAAGTCAAAGTCGCATAAGTATGATGAACCTGTTTCAGCTCTCCAGTAATAATCGTATTTTTGAAGAAGTGGGTGCTTATAAAAGAATCCTGACCAGTATCTATTCAATATAATTAATAAATTGACTTGTTAATAATAATCTTAATTTACCTTTGAAGCTGTCTATATTGCAAGTCGTCAGCGTGAATAATTTTTAATTTATTCATCTCTTCCATCCCTTTTTTAACTTTATCCATATCAATATCATCAGGAACATCCCAATGTTGGCTGGGAATAACACCATATTCCATATAACTTTGAGTCATAGCTGAAGTGTGCTCAATAAACTCTCTGCTGAAAGGCTCATTATTTAATAAAACGTAAGGATAGTGGTATTTATGATTAAATCTATCTTCAATCTGTCTAATAGTCTTTTTAGCGTGGTACATTTCGCTCGTTTTTGTAATTAATAAGATTACACCCTTAGTAGGCCCCATTTTAGGCTCTACAACTTCACCTTTAAGGTTTTTTAATTTTTCAGGGAGTTCCAAGCTATCTGGAGGATTCTTTGCCTTTAATACATTATTATCAATATTCTGGCTATTACTTGTTGAATGTCTATTAAGACTCAGTCCAACAACTATAACAACAAAAATTACACCTAAAATGCCTATAAATTTATTTCTACTAAGTCTAATGTTTATCATATTGCTCTTTTACTCTTGTAGGTTCAAGTATAAAATCTTTAAACAAGAAAATTATATTATTATTAACAAGGGTTCTGATATAAAATAATAAAGAGAGTAAGAAGAGGAGTTTGGGATTTATTTCGAATATAAAGGGCTTATAAATTCAGGGGAAGTAGATTTAATTGAATGAGGGGGAAATATTTGGGGAAGTAGGTTTATTTTACAGATAATCCTTAGCCATCTAATTTTTCTGTGTTATAATTAATATATAGTGAATTTAAACGTCATTATCACAAATCAATTAAGTTTAAACTAACATTTACTATATGTAAATAGAATAATATTTAAATTAAAGGTGTGTATGTTAATAAAAAAGAGAGTCCTAATATTACAAAATACGCATAAATAAAGCTCATTAATATTTTAAAGAAGGCTGGTATTATATACTGGTAAATATAATTTATTGTTAATAGTTAAATAATTGAGTTGTATTAGTATCTTGAAGACTCAAGCTGAGTGTAAGCTAGCTCTTGTGCTAAAATTCGAGTTGCAGCTTGCGACATTGGTGATGAAGTGGTTGGAGTAGGGGCTAGGATATTAATTCTAGTACTCTGATTACTTAAATCTCTAGTATTATCGTCGCTAAATATCTTGAATATGAATTGGTGATCGTTATTGAGCGGCTTGATGTTTAAATTACCAGTATTTTGAAGTAGATCTAATTCAACAGATCTCTCATCTTTAACCAAGCCCAATTTTGATAGAATTGTATGAAATGTACTGTCATTGTTGTTAATAATAGGCTTTTGACGATTTATTTTATTAGCTGACTGCTTTGGATAGCTGTGGTGAATGTGGTAGCTTTGAGCTATAGCAAAGAGTTCAGCCAATAAATATAACTTCATCTTAAAAAACTTCAAGATTTATAGTTTAATTTAATTGAAGTGCACTATATATAGCGCTGACTATTTGCTTACTCCTTATCTTGTCTCAAATTTACCACTATTCTTGTCAA
>KQ964486.1:40454-50574 GCA_001566745.1 Conidiobolus coronatus NRRL 28638
AATGAAATGAGTATTGATTAATATTAAAACCTCGAATGTAAAATTAGGATACTTTTAAGCATACTTACTACAGGCAGTATTATGTAGCAAAATTAGAGAATAAGAGTTTTAAATAGTAGTGATAGGTTTTGAATTTGGTATGAATTAGAATATTTGGAGCTTATGAGATAAACAGCAATACTTTTATTTTTAAATCTGTCATATATATAAATAATTATCATTTTATATCAAAATAGCTGTAATATTGATAGGTGCTTAATCATTAATTTGCCAGAATCTATTACTATGAGTTCGATTGTTTAGTTTATGAAAAGGCCAACAGTTAGCAAAATAAATGATTTAAGGACCAATATTGCTAGTTAGAAAAATTTAATTAAGTACTAAATTTAACTTTTTGCTATTTTCAAGTTTATATTGATAACTAAGTATTGGCCAAGTATGATGTCAAATTTAAATATAATATGTTGAAAAACTACTAGAAATAGCTTATAACCAACGTTAAATAGCGATTGTAGAATTAGATCCTTTGCCACGAATATAATCAATTAATTCACATTAAACACGGTTTTGAAATCAATAATCAAATTTATATTATATATAAATTTTGATAGTAATTTTTGGCAAGAGTGAAAACTATAGTGTATATTAATAACCAATATAGCTAAGCTATTTATATAATAAATGATTGTTAATGTATAAACTGTTATTTTTTGCTATTTATCTGATACACATAATTGATATTAAATGAATTTTCTTGCGAATTACATATTTATTAATAATAGGTATAAAGTAGTTGTAATTATGAT
Source organism: Conidiobolus coronatus NRRL 28638 (assembly GCA_001566745.1). NCBI lineage: Eukaryota > Fungi > Entomophthoromycota > Entomophthoromycetes > Entomophthorales > Conidiobolaceae > Conidiobolus > Conidiobolus coronatus. The sequence goes on from KQ964486.1 coordinate 41,261, forward strand.
TAATGAAGGCGTGAATTTATGCATTTTCTAACTGAATCAGATATATAACATAATTTCTAAGTCTATATAGTAAAAAATATTCCATAATCATTCCAATATTAATAATAGCAATAATACAGAGCCAAAATACATAGTCATCCCAAAATACAAATGTTATGGTGCATAGTATAGAATCCAAGAATAAAACTGTTATTATTCCCATTTTATACTGAAATAGCAATCTATCCATCCCATTACTGTTTTTATAGTCATAAAATCTTCTATAACAAATAGAATTAACAGTAATATATACCAAAATGTCAAGGATTATTGTGATATAATGGAATATTGTCATGTCTACTTTATCTTGAACTCCAAAGTATCTAGTGATGAATATAATATGGTTGGAGAAACCTGATACTATCATAGGAATAATAACTAATAAAATAATAATTATATCAGTTTTAGAGCAGATAAAATAGGCGTTATAAAATAGTATTACAAAGTAACCACAAGCAGCTGGTCCAGATAGCATAATTGCTATGGTAAAGTAAATATGATACTTTTCGTCAAAAAACTGAGGAAGAGATTGAGTAATTGCGCAAGCTAACAGACCAAAAGTACTTACTACAAAGGCTATACTTTGAACTGATTTATAATCTCCTGTTAAATTTAGCAAATAGAACAGCATGCCAATTAGTACTAATCCACCACAAATTCCAAAAGTTATGCATCTAAGCGAAAATATCGTACTCTCATCAAGTTCTAGCATTTGATTACTATATTATATTTAATCCAAGCTTTAATTATTAGATACTTTTTAAGCAAATTACAATCTTTACAATAAAAATCTAATATTAACATAGTTAAGATGGTAAATTTATAGAATTTTGGGTTTCACTTTGAAATTAAATCTAAAACTTGCTTCTTTTTTGCTGCAAAATAAGTATATATAGATAATTAAATATTAGAGAACCAATCAATTAGTGCAAAAGTTTTAAAAACTAATCAATAATATTTCTGCACTGATAAATACTGAAATCATCGTACAAAAAGCAATAGTTTGATTTTTACCACTAAATTCTATAATACAATTAGTCTTTCGTTGTAATTAAAGCAGTAAAAAGTAATTATTTTAAAATAAAAGTAAATTAGTAATAAATAATTAAAGCTTTTAGTTTAAATAATGAATATTAAGCATTTATACTTACAAAGCTATTATTAAATTTTAATAAAAGAATATTTTGTTAAAATTTATCTATAATAGTTAACTTGTTACTTATATATTTAATTATTATTTATTAATTTTAAATCTATAATTAATATTAAATTTACTAAGTAAATCTCAAATTATAGATTTATAATTATGAACTTTTTGCAGTTATCTTAATATAAATATAATATAATTAAAAGTAGAAAAATTTATTATTTATTATCCAAAATGTTTATTTGTCTAATTTTTATTAATTTGTAGTTATTTTTGTCATTAATTTCTATTAAAAATATTTATTGCAGTAACTCTATTTTATTTCGCTGTTTCATAATAAAATATCCAGTCTTAAAAGCACTGAAAATTATTTAATAGCCCAAATTAAAAATAAAACCTATGATAGTATTTTTATTATAGCGCTTACTTTACTGCAAATTGAAATTCACTCATAAGAATTATAATTATTCAATAACTTGACTTGATAGTTTGCTGCTTTTATGTGATTAATTTCTTATAGAGTGGTAACTACTTAAATGAATCCTATGCTACATTAACTGAATAAATTGCAGCTAATTCAGCCATGTTTTATAAGATAACTTGAAATTTAATAATTCATCTGCTTTAGATAGTTAAGTTCTTAAAAAAAGATTTGTTAAAATAATAAACTAGGTCATTTGTATCCAATATATATTAAAGCTCAAAGTTAGCAATCAATAAGGTAAATTTCTATAAGATAAAAATGACTTTATGATTATAGATTAAAAGCTTTACACTAAATTATAATAATAAATTTTTAATTTAAAAAGTATAAAATACATATAATTTGATTTGATTTTATTCAGCCACATTTAGAAATAATTTGCATTAAATATATAAACTATTACAATGATAGTTTTTATTATCAGTCTTTGAAAAAAATAGCATAAAAATATAGGCGTTGAAGAATGATTACATTGGTTGAAAAGTTTTAAAATATGATTAATGCATAAATTTGATCATATATACTTAAAAACTATAGTAACTCGAATCTTTTACTTATATTTTTTATATAAATAGAAACTTTTCAAAAAAGAGTTAACTCATTATTATGATATTATTTTTAATATGTAAGTAATTAATTATTTATTAGGAGTTTATAACTTATTCCTTTAATCAGTATATACAGCTAACGATGATAAGATTCTATTAAGATTCTTTAAGACTTCTATACAGATAAGATAGAATGCTATCATATTAATATATCTATTGTTTAACTCGTTAATACAATTCGGTTAATAGATTACGATGCTATTTTATATTGAAGTAGAGCTATATCTAAAACTTCAAAATCTTAAATAGCTATGATATAAATTTTTATTATACTTTTATTAAAGTTTGTACATATAATAGCATAGAAATTCCCAAAAAGTATATTACATCATAGATATTGCTTAAATAATTGAGTATATGAATGCTTACTCATCTGGAAAAAACCAAGATAATGGAGCCACTATAGTGCAAGTATAATAAAAATTTGATACTTTACAAATTAATAGGGTCAAGTAATTTTAAATAGCGCAGAGTTCAATAGCAATTAGCCAAGTGTATACTAATACATCTAATCTAAACGCAATAATATTTCTTGGCAAATATATTAAGTTTTTTTTGTTGTACGGAACAATTATTTTTATTAAATTACCAAATATTAGCTTTTGCCTTGATTAGGTAATTAGGATAAAAAATTTAACTTGCGTAATTTATTGGATGGTAGTCTAGATTGGTTATGTAAGCATTTTTGTTTATGAGAAAAATTGTTGCAAATGTGAGAGGAAGAAAGAGAATTAAGTTTTTAGATGGCAAAAAAGTGTATTTTACTTATTATTTTACATAATAATATGGATATGTTAGTGCTTAAACTTTTTTGATTTGCTTTAAGTCACTAATCAATTTGAATTCAAAGTTTTCTCTTGTATAATTTAATCTTAGTAATGCTCCACTACGGCAGATTTTCTAAGCTTAATAAACCAGTTTAACTTTTATTAAATTACCAAATTCTTTTAACTTGCCAAACTATAAGCTGTTTAGAATACCAAGTTATAGATAAGATTTTATCATAATTGTCTTAATATAGAGATTAGCTGTATAAAATATGTTTAAATCAATATTTAGCGCTGTTAGATTTTAGTTAGCCTACATATAACTTTATAAAAGCAAGTATAAAACTTAGTATGCATATGAGCTTTGCTTTTACGTTTATCACGCTAAAATTATGCTAATATAGATTAAAACTTAAAATATCCGCTATTTAAATATTCTCAGTACAGTATTAGTTTAATATAAAGTTCATTAATATAAATCTAAAATTTTTACATTCTAAAATTTTTTTTATAACATCTGCACAGCTTGTAAACAAAATTTAAAAGCGAGGAGCTATTTTTTTGCCGTAAATTAATTTGGTAATCGGATTAATTAGGCAAGTTTTTAAAACTGACTACCCAATTTGGATAGCACAAGTAAATTAATCTTGGTAAAAAAATTTACCTAATACTAATATATTCAAGTTTAATTAAATCAAATTTCTATAATTTATCTAGGTTGAAGTTTATTATTTACCCATTTGGTAAACTTTGCAGATTTAGAATTTAAAGTTGTATATAAACCCCCTTCTATTGTCTATTCAACTATAAGAAAAATAATTATAAAAACAATGATGTATTTGATAGCAGCCTCAGTTGTAGTCGTTACTTACTTCACTTTGAAATGGCTCAACATTTACAAAAAGCCTAAAGAGTGGAAGTACATACCTACTATATCAGCTTTGGAAGGGCTTTATCGAGCTTTCACAAATCCTGTGCCTATTGATGTTGATTTTGAGAAGCATACTCTTCCCTATATTGATGATAATGGAATGACAACAGTAATGATATATAAGCCATTATAACTTATGGTTAATAACACTATTTTTAGATTTGCGATTTATTTAGCGGATACTCTTTATTCGTTACTGATCCTGATAGTTTAAAACAAATTTTAAAAAATACAGGTATTATGCCTTGCAGTGAAAAACCAATTTTATATTAACCTGTTTTTAAGATATATTTGTTAAAGAGCCATTTGCTGAAAAGAATGAAGCTTTATTTAAAGAGCACTTTGGAGTTCAACAAGTTGTATCAGCGAATGGAGAGGTACATTAAATATAACTGTTTAATATTTATCTAACAAAACTAAAAATGTTAGGACTGGAAAAGAATGAGAAAAGTTATGAATCCAATCTTCAATAGAAGCTGGAAACCTGAGCTCTTTGGCGAGTGCTTCAATCAAGTTATTGAAGAATGGGATAAATTGGAAGGCAAAGATATTTTAATTCATGATCAAATTCAAAGGTAGACAAAATAATTATCAAAATTTTTAACAAGCTTTAACAATACATAGAATGACCCTCGATGTCATGGGAAAAGCCTTTTTCGATTTTGATTTTGAGGTAATATTCTATAAGGCAAATCTCATTATTCTTAATTAATTAAAAAATATAGGCTGTAAGAAACCCAGAGTCTAAGCTTTATAAGTTATATCATGACATAACTAATGGGCTATTCAAAGATATTGCATATTTGATCTTCCCTATATTGGACCATATTCCGTATTTGAAAAGATATGCCCTTCACGCCAAAGTAGCTGAGTATAATTTGTTTGTTGAAAACTTAATCGAGCGCAGAAGACAAGAAATATTAGATGGAAAAGCTAATAATGATAATCTACTCACTCAATTCGTTCAAGCTAGCATGCCAACAGACAAAGAAGAAGCAGTTTTAAGCGACAGAGAGTTAAGAGTAAATTATTTTTAGGCTCTTTAATGAACAATACTAACACTTATCTAGGATAACTTGAAAATTTTCTTTGTAGCTGGTCATGATACTACAGCAAATACCATCTCAGCCATCATTTACTATTTAGCGAGATATCCAGTAAGTTATATGTATTATTCATTACTTATTCTTATTAATTTTTTATAGGATGTTCAAGCTAAACTTCGTTCTGAAATAATTGAAATTATGGGTGAATCAGATAGTGTCCGTGTCCCAACAGTTGACCAGTTAAAACAAATGGACTACTTGAATATGGTAATTAAAGAGTCCACTAGATGCATGACAACTGCTGCTGTTCTTAGTAGACGTGCTGCTAAACCTTTCACATTTTCTAATGGTGTGCAAGTTCCTGAAGGAAGGATGGTAAATCTCCATATGTGGGGTCTGTTCCACAATCCCAAATATTTCCCAGAGCCTAATAAATTCGACCCCGAAAGATTCAGAGACCCTAACTGTGAGGCCAACAAGAGCTGGATTCCATTTTTGACTGGCTCTAGAACTTGTAAGAAATCATTACTTTTCATATAGTGATAATACTAACTTATAGTTTTAGGCATCGGAATGAGCTTCAGTTTAATGGAGCAACGAGTAGCTTTATCAATGCTAGTACAGGCTTACATATTCCAAATCAATTCTGACCATCCTGACTATGAAAAACTAAGACTTCCGGTTTTTGGATTCCCTCGTCCAGAAGACTTTAAAGTTGATTTAATTCGCAGATTTACAAATTAATTTCAAAATAATAATCAATTATTCTCCAATTGTGTACAATTTTACATGTCAATAAACTAATTACAAAACTATTTAATAATGTTGGGCTATCGATATAATTCATAACATGTATAGTATATATATATTAAAAGCTTGCGGAGTATACTTAATCAATTTAGAAGCTATTAACTACAATAGTTTTTGTTATAACCAAAATAATTTTTTTGGTAATTTAAAAATTGAGAATTAATCCAATTACAATTCAGATTTATGTGTGATAAGAGGTTTGCCTATAAATGGTAAAAAGATGAAACATTTTGGCTATAATGAAAACTAGTATAATTGATAGTTTTGGACCTAAATATTCAAAATATTCACTTACTAATAATATTTTTTTAAAGATCTCTAAAATTTTTCATTCATGAAATTAGTATTTTCTTATTATAATAGTAAACCATAAAAATAGGTTTTATCTATGTAGATTAAACTCATAATCTAACCAGTTTATGGTTTAAAATTAATCGCTGAATTTTCACTACTAGTAACAAAATAAACACTTTTCAGCATTAATGAGAATACTTAACGATATTTTTTATGCTTTTAAAAGTCTTGATGATGATATGTAGCTATAAGAATCTTTTATTAATATATGTATTAAAGTATCTATACGTCTGCTTATAATTTAATTACTCTGTTGTAAATACAGCAGACCTGATTAAGATGTTAGCATAGAAGGTTTACTATTGGGTAAAAATTAGACATTTAATTTAAATTCATAAACCAAATTAGACATTGAGTTATTTAAGTATCAAGATAGTATTGCACTAAAACTTACAAAATTATACTAAATTTAATCTTTTAATGTCTTTTCTATACTATATTTTATAATAAATTACTTTCCCAGTATAAAAACAATAATTTCATATAAATTAGGAAAATTGCGGTTGAAAAACTACCTTGTGTGTAGCTGATTGGCTGGTAATTTTTAATACATTATGTCATCTTACAATGGAGAGAAATTAGTGTATATAAAATTTAAATATTAACAATCTTAACTCTAAATTATTTTAATTAATGATATTAAATGTAATATTACTCGAGTTAATAGTTATAATTTATTATATATTTAATTATATTTTTACATAAAAAATATTATTTAATAAGCTCTCAGTAAGATATATTATGTAAATCGTTTGAGAATTTTTGAATCTTTAACTAGTTTTCAAACTGACACAAAAATCTCTAAAATATTCCATTTTAAGTAATTGAGAACTTAGCAAATAAATATAAATAGGCTTCTTTTTTAAACTAGACACATACAAAAAATGAAAAAAAGATAAAAAAAATACATTAGTATGATGGTAGCTATTGAAGAAGAAACGATATTTGCCATTCGTTGGATATTATTCGGAGTTATAACTGGAATAGTTTTATTAGGGCTGTTCTTTTACTTAATTAATTTAACTGGAGACTATAAATCGATTCAAAGTGTTGCGTTTGTATTTAGTAATTTTGGACTATTAGCTCTTGCAATAGTAACTACGTTACCTCCTTTTGTTGACCCTGAATATCATATCTATATTACTTTAGGTTTTATGCTAGCTGCTCCTGCTGGCTGTGGTTACTTTGTAATATTATTTTATAACTCATATTCTTTATGTTCAAAGAGAGATATTACAGCGATTATAATGACTATTTTACCTTTGATAGTAACAGGATTTATTCCAAACACTGTTGTTATTACTAGATACTTTGAGCTTAAAGACAACATAGATTTGGAACTTGTACATTATATTATGATTATTTTCGATATGTTAGTTTATGTTATCGTCAATTCTATATGCTACAGAAGATTTTGCCAATATATAAATGACAACAGCATGAAACTATTACTACACCAGTATAAAATGGGTATTGTTTCCGTGTTTTTAATTGATATTCTAATATGTACAGTTGCATTTACTATTAGAGATGTTATAATAACTGACTACTGCACAATAACAATTGTAAACGTTGGCCTAACTATGGAGTATTTTTTACTGTATAGGCTGAGAAACCAAGTGACAGTCTTGATTCAAGAAGCAAACGCATAGCCAAATAATTATTTAATATTTATCTGATAAATAGCCTTTATCAATCTTATCTTATATATAACACAATTAAATATACACTAATAACTTAAATGATACACTAAATTTAAAGCTGTATTTAAAATACTTATTTCATATACTATATAGGATAAAAAGAATAAATTTAATAAATATAATTAATATAAAAATCACTTAATTTAACTTATATTTTCTATAAATTTACATTTAAAAAACTTTTATAAAAATAGCTTTTTAATTAAACTACATTAAGTTGATAATCTCGATTATTATTAAATCTATATTAGAGATAATATTCTGGACTTCTTCAAGCAAAGTAATATATTTAACTGAATTTATTAATTAAATGAATAGAGTAAATCTCCATAATTTGTTATAAAACCAGGTATAGATTTAACAAAATTATTCACAGATACTTTGATATTTTAGAATAAATATTCAATCCTGAATAAAATTATTAATTAAGCGATTCAAAATAATAGCTTCTAATGACAGTAATCTTCTTTGCTTAGACTGTGGTAAAATAATAGTGCATTTTTGAGCGCGCTCTGTAATATTGATAATGATATGTTATTTTTTATTTTTTAGTAATGAATATGGGTAAATTGTTTATCTTTGCTTAAGTTAATTATTATTAAATTTGCTGATTTCAAGAATATTTAGAATACTAATAATAAAAAACTCCAATGTATTTTTTTTAGTTTTAACTATTAATACTCAAAATAATTAATAAGTACTCTATATTAAGGCTTTTACAATATAAAATAAGATATGAATGAATAGGATCTTATTAAAATATAATTGTCTATTAATATACAAAATTTTGTACATTTAACTCAACACAGCAAGAATTGTGCTTATAAAAGCATTTTTCACTGAATTAAAGAGTAGGTTAAAAATTAAAGATTTATTTGAAATTTATCAATCTAAATTCAATTAATTATATTTAAAATGATTATTTTTTATAAAACTTCAGATTCTATCTTATTAGTATAAAATTTGTAAAAATTTTAATTCTGAAATGAGTGAATTTTTAATATATGAGTGATTCTGGTTAATTTAACTCAAATTTATATGAGCTCTATTCAAAATTTTAATTTTAATATAATTGTGTTACTATTATATATAGATATTTAATAAAAAAGTATAGTTAATAATATCATATTAGAAAGCCATGCTAAAATCATTAGCTAATAAAAGAGGTTATTAAATACATATTAATTATATAAAATTCAAAAATATTTTAAATTTACTATATAAAAATTTTAGACCAAATTTCCTTAATTTAACTAGAATCTCACATATATATAATTTTGGTTAAAACAAGGAAAATTTGTTTAGATTTTTTATAGGGCAAATTTATAATGCTATAGCTTTTATAGATCCCTTATTTTTTATAATAGATAATTAAAAATTATATATTAAAAATTTTGTAAGAGTAGTAATAATTTATTAAGTTTT
>KQ964486.1:50802-69469 GCA_001566745.1 Conidiobolus coronatus NRRL 28638
ACTAATTAAATAACAAAATAACCACTTATATTTAAGTAGATAATATAAGACTAATATATTCTTAAGGTTTATTTTTTCTATTAAATAACTTATCTTAGGCTATATTAATATTTAAGTAGCATTGCCTATATAATTACTATAACCTAAGAGAATTTAAGCCTAATATTTAATAACTTTAAGAGCAGTTTACTATAAATAGGTAATAATATGCAAATAATTAATTCTGGTAAGTTTAAGGATTCTTAGAAGATAGAAGTATACTATAGATTTAAATATATAATAAACCTATTTATAGTCTTAAAGGGGTATTATTATGCCTTTTATAATAGGGATTAAATTATATAATATAATTAATGCATAGTTTAATATAGATTATGCTATTAGCATATCCTACTTAGTTAATCTTTATAATAGTATTTATGTAATTAGCTAAAATAATACATAAACTCAATTCTTTAGTATCTATAGTATATTAACCTTCAATTTTAAATAGGTAGTAGTTAGTAATTTGGATATTAAATTTAATTTAAATTGATTATAACAATAAGAATATTGATACTAGGTGTATTTATGTATTATTATAAGGGTCTTAAATCCTACTTACACTCTCAAACACTCTTAAACCTACAAACTAAGACTATATAAGTATTTATATAATGACTTAGAGTCTTAGGACTAAGCAAATATAAGATGCCTAAGACAATAGAAATAAGTAATACCAAGCTCTACATTTAAAACTATAAAAACTTAGTTACAACAATATAACTAACTTAGAACTATCTAACCTATAAACATTAACACATACATCAATTACTACTTTTATTAATAAAGTATTATATAACCCTTACATATTGAATAGCTAATTAAATATATAATTCCCACTTAACTTATCCAATAAGTATTCTATCATTATAGTATAAATTCTATTTTTTTTAATATTAAAACTATATTTTTCAAACAAAATCATAGCCCTATAACTACATAAAAAATACTAATTGTAAAAATATTAAAGTAAGAGAAAAAGCCTTAGTGTTTAAAGGTTTAACAATTTATTTATAAAACTAATCAGCTAATAATTATTTCTTACAATTTTAAAAGGATTAAAATGTTGATGGAAATATTTTTTAATATAAATTTCAAAATTTCACCATTATCATTTAGTTTTATAAAATCAAAATGTATTAGCAAATCTCTATTATTTACTGAAGTTAATACTACATATAATAATATGATATTATAGATTTATTTCTTAAACAGGCGTTTCAATTAATAATAATTCACTTATATTAATGTTAAAATTTTGAACAGACTTAATACAAATTTAAGCCAAATTAACCAAACTAACACAGTGACTGATATTATAAGTTATATTATAGCCTTTCATTATAATTAAACATTTCTAATTGAAATTTTGAAAAAAGTATAGGTAATTTTCATAAAGAAATAGTCGAATTCAAACTAAACTGATTTCTTAATATTGCAACGAAACTATTGCCTCAGACATATCTAAATATTCTTCAGCATCATTAGTCTCAACTGAGATAGTTTACTAATACAAACCATTTTTAGCCATGAATACTAAATTAGTCAATCACAGTAATACCGTTTTTAACCAACTAAGTTAAACAACTAATGGACCAATAGCTCATAAATCCATGAGTTAGCCAAGACATCAAGCTACACCAAACCACATTAAAAGAACAGCGGAGTTCTAAATACTCTTGAATACATCATCTTTTCAGAATAACCAGCCCATCAATACGTCATCAACGGAGGATGGATAGTTCACTATAAACTGAGTATTTAAATCCATAGCTAGTAAAGCCTAGAAAACAGGAAATTCAACGTCTAGAGCTTGAAGTTTTCAAGCTAATAAATCACGTTAATAACGCATTCTAAATAAGCTATTAATGTAGTTATCGCTATAAGTTCTAACCCACTTCCTCTGTAAGTACTAGTCACCGGATAAATTACAATAACAATGTTTATTGCTGAGGTAAAATCTATCCTTGCATCGCTAATTATGTATGTGTAGAAATGTAAATACTATACAATGATTTCACTTTTATACATATTTCGCATATAGTAGACGATATAAGCATTAAGTGTACAATAGCACGCTAATAAGTTTGAAATGTTTCAAAAAATCAATAATCTGCACTTTTTTGTTAAACTTGAAGTACAAGTTCGTAGTTTATAAGGATTTTGAACTATTTTATATAAGCTTATTTTAACCATTTGCAATATTTAGACAAAAATTAAGAATTTTTGGATAAATTTTGAACATTTTGTCGTCATTTAAGTCTATTTAACTTAGGCGTGCATGGATTAATGAATTTATTCATTTAACTCTTTTTATAAAACTTGAGCCAAATGTAACTAAATCCAAAATGTATAAAAAATTTGCATAAATTATTAATTATTGATTGTACAGATTTTCAATTAATGTGCATAGTCAGAACTGGCATTAGAAAGGTACTATTATAAAAATTTAATTTTTACATAATATCTAAAATAATTCTAATATATATTTTGGCAATTGGAAAGCTTGATATAATGATGTTTAGTCAATCTTGGCTCCTTTTTTATGTTAAGCTTTATTGGTTAAATTAGTTTAATAAAATTAATTAACAAAACTAGTATTGATTTGCCCCTTAAATTGATAAAATTCAGCTAATATTACATATTACAAGTTTTTTAAGATGCTTTTGATATGGCTCAATTTCGCCATTTTTCAGTTTTGAAATATATTTGGAATATAATTATATATTAAGCTACAATAATTACTTTTTATTGTTTGGGCAATTTTATTATAAGAAAAATATTATTTCATTCGCTTCGTAATAATGAAAATATAAAACATAAAATATAAGATTGCTCATATTTATGAAAATGTTTAGATTTAATTCTCTCTTGACAAAGTATGATGTTTTTTAATAGATCTATTACATATTTGAGAGTAATATGAAAAGTATGACCTTGAAAAGGTTTTAGTAAATTTAGATGAAACCTTGTTTATAGTATAATAATCTTAAAATATAAGTAAAATATGTTTACATTAACCTCTTAATCTAAGAACTAAACATTAAATCAATTTACAGATGCTTTTTGATATACTAAGTATCCAGATTATTCAAATAAAACGCTTATGATACATGTAATTGAAGTGCATATTGCTTATAGTAATTTTTTGTTCAATCATTATTACGTCAAGAAGTGTATATATTCAAATATATGAAATTAATTGGAAAATTAATAATTTAATTGCACAATCATAAGCAATCAATTAATACCGTTTTAAGCTAAATCTCTATGGATTTGACTAATTGATTCTCTCATTAGAATGAATAGTTAGCTCAAAGTCACTTAAATTACTATAATTGACAAGTAATAAATATAAATTATATTCGTGCAACAATTATCTAATCAGAAATATATAGAAAAATCTCAGTCGTATTACACAAATGGCTATTGTCGCTCAATTAGTCAATTATTTTGCTAAATCATTTATTGTTGATAGATAGGATCATTAAAATCGTAACAGACATAGTATATTACTCGGGTTTATAAATTATACAAAGTAGTGTATAGTTTTATTATATAATTATAAACATAGTCTATTGAAAAGCTGAGATTTATACTTTATAATTTTTATAGCTTTCATTTGTGCAACTCTAGAATCTTTTTCATACCTTGGATTACTGTTTGATAAAATATTGGTGAAACTAAAATCGTAATTTTTATAATTGATATAAAGCTCTAAAAATACCGCAAGCTAAATATATTTGAGGTAAAATTGATGCTCTGTTTTAGTTTATTGTAAAATAGTAAGACAAATGTTTTTTTGAAATTGGTATATAGGATATAAACATATATAATAATTAATATCATATTAGAGCTTATGAGGTGTCTAGAAATTTAGTTCATAATAAGATAGAATAATAGGCTTCTATTTTAAAACTGAATTAAGTAAAAAATTAAAAAGAATATTAAATTTAGAAATCACCACAACAATCACAAGTTATCACCACATTCTTACAATAAATTTAATACTTGCCACTTTCGATAGCATATAATATATTTTTAACATAATTATGAGATATAATACTCTATCTGATCTATTTTTATAATATTTAAATGCTAAATTAAAGCTTTTGTATAGTGAATACATGCTAAATTATACATAGATATATTTAAAATGCTAGAATTTACATTGTTAGACGATTAACCTGATATAAGCTGCATTAGCAAAAATTATTTCACTATCAAAAGACCGTGATTAATATTAAACTCAATCTAGATATAATCTAATCTCAAGATGTGCACTCTCTATTTAAGTAAATTTATAGATACAATTAGCTATTTAGACTCTTCTATTAAAACCATCAGATGCTTAATATGCATAACAAATCTAATTTATTTAATTAAGGACTTTTATATTGATCTTTGGATGATAAAATTTATACAAGCTAATTGAATTACTATTTTATCTATTAGATGCGAAAATTTAATACATATAAAGTTATTAAAGACCACTGATAAACAATAATGAATCTTGTAAATTATGATTTTATTAATCAATTTAAACTTTAAAAACATTGCCAAGTATTTCAAACAAATTATAAGTAACTACTCTAAATGACCAAGAAATACGCTATTATTATTTTTACCTCAGTTTAAATTTTAGACAAAAAGAGTGACTTTATATCGCCCCATTTTTATACATAGCTATCTTAACTTATAAAGTTGTAATATAAATTTGCTATAGCGCCGTAAACTTATACTCTATTTTAATATTAGTTTATGATAAAATATATTAGTTATTGATAAAATGTGAAGAATTACATTTCAATAAGCTTGAAATATAGCACTACTAAGAGCGATAACCATTGATAGCTTTATTAAAATTTTTAGCTATCTTAAGTGTAATGTTCTATTTTTAAGCATATGTTATTAATGCAATTATGCTTTAAGTGGATAGCGTTTAGTTAAATTCTTTCTAAAAAATATTCAAATTTAGCTGAGACAGTATTAACTTGAAATCCACTCAACGTCTATTGAACATTTTGGTTTAATATTAGCTGATTATATAATAGCTACTTTATTCAAAAATTTTAACATAAGTCCATTTCAACCCAGAAAAAAGTTTTTTCAATCCATAAAAATAGCTTCGTTTTTTATTGAATATTTCTCAAGTGAAAAAAGTACTGAGAAAATAAAATTCTTTTGGTTTAACAAGAGTTATATTATTTCTTATTTTAGCTCCAATTTCATATTGTCAACTTACTAAATTCGCTCTTATTAAATTTTTAATTAACTTTGCTAAAATTTATTACTCCTTACTTTTTAAACTAGCCATATTTGATTAAAATTTAAATAATATTTATACACTAGCTCTTACTAGCAAAACTATTTAAAAATACTGGTGGTTGTGCTCAAAACAATTTTATTAGTGCTCTTAATTTTAAATGTGTAGAGATTAATTCAGTTTCCAAAGTTATTTTAAATTAAATACAGTATATTTATAGCATACTTGAGATTAAAGTTAGTACAGTACAATTTAATCCATTCAGCATGAGAAATCTTTTTTTATTGTTAAACCAGATCAAACTATGATTTTACACATAAAAAATATCTACAATGTTGGTAGCAAAGTCTATATTAAGCTTTATCGAATAGATATGCAGTGTAAAAAGTTTATATTTATGCTTTACTGATATTCTGTATAAGATTAATGTCCAAGAGGTTTCCATATATCAATTTTAAATATTTAACTGCACATTTGAAATCTTTAGAAATTATACAACATCGTACAACAATTAATATTAAAGCATATGCAATTAAATTGAAACCAAATTAGCTTGCATATTATAATTATTAATAAATCTTAGCTGTGCAATTATGAGCATAATAATTAAAATTTAATGAATATATGGAGCAACATTTAATAAACAATAAAAATAATAAAAATTTATTCAATCAATATCTGCGATGACCATTCATGTCACGCATATGTGAAGGGGGAGGGTAAATGTGGCGATCTTCAGGATTGTGACTATTTAACGAAATTGGAGCTCTTGGCTTAATATAGGATCTATGCTCCCTTTCACGTTGGGGGATATGGCGCTGGCATCTGTGAGTGCATTGGAGCTTGTGACATTGAGTATGAGGATAAGCTTCCAATTCTTGGTGGAGGCTGACTTCGTTCAATTGTAGGTGCTGAAAGAGAGTGTCCAGGCTTTGCGTAGTGGGAGTGTCCCGAGTAGTAGCTATTTTTTGGCGATGTGGAGTTACGGCTATGTTCTGCAATTAGGGCGCGATCATTTCTAGAAATAGAAAATGAATGGGGATCTGTGGAGGGTCTAGATGAAGACGAAGATTCTGAAATCATGTAGTGAGAGGGGTGAGAGCTGACTGATACGTTGCTATTTACATTTGAAACCACGTAAGGCGGGCGTGAAGATGGATGATTATGCGAACCTGCAGAGCTATACTTTGAAGGCTGATATGGCATAGGAGGATCCAAATTGTGAATAGAGCGTTTTGAAGTGGGGTGAGGTGGATGATCATCATGATAATCATTAGTTGGAAGTGGTAACGTATGATGATGGTTTGGTTTAGTAATTGGTGTGCTAAACATATTTCTATCTGCGTGGTGAGATGGGTGATAGTTCCTGCTAGGAAGCTCGCTGAACGAATGTGATGGCTCCTTCCATTTACGTGGGGCCTCTTTAGAAGGAGGATAGTTTATGTTATGAGAATAACGACTATCTTCATTCTTTTGAGGAACCATGAATTGGTTACCGTTATTGAAGTGAGGTGTTGGATGTTTTGGAGAGCGGTTGGGCTCCCATTTGGGATGATGACTCATTACAGGGGGAGGATGCTTGAATGAGTTAGCAGCTAAAGCTGGCGAAACTGATGGAATTGAGGTCATTGGAGGAGCTGGGAAGCGATGGTTCTCTAAGTTATTCCTAGTTGTTTTGGCCCTCTTAGTATTAATAGCTTCCATTAAATCTTCAAGTAGCTTAGACTGTTCTTCAATAGTAACCTCCATATCTATCATATTCTTAGCAAGATGCTTAATCTGTGTTGCTACTTCTTTAGGATTAGCAATGCCTCTGAATTTCTCACAAGTTTGTTTTAACTGTTCAACGTCCAAAGAAATGGAAAGAAGGCAGTCAAATTCTTTACAGATGAAAGGAAGTTTTCTACCAAGATCGACTAATTGAACAATGGTATCCAAAGAAGGACGCTTACGAATATCATTTAACCAAAATACTTCGCAGCCTAAGCAAGCACTTGGATGTCCAGGACGATAGTTAATATGTAAACAAGCACGGTGATATTGACGACGACATTTAAAGCAGCCAACAGTTGGAAAATCAGGATTTTGACCACAAGGGCACTTGAGGGAGGTTTTCTTTTCAATTCTACATTTAATCTTCAACTTGAGCATTTCCAAATTAAATCTAATTTGGTTTGGCTTTGTAGAGTCGTGGTTTAATACCATTCCAAAAGCATCAACAACGGATTGTATCCATTGAATCATATGTTTCTGATACTCTTCAAGTTCGTACATTTGCTTATCAGTTAAAGATAAAGAGTTCATATCGTTCAAAATAGTCAAAACATCGTCGTAATTGGGTCTTTTAACAAAATCGGAAGCAGTACACTGTTCCAAAATTTGCAATACTTTAGCCTGTTGTGGGCCATATTGCTCTTTGAGTTGTTTTAAATCATCAAGGAGTGATTGAGTATGTGGAAAAGTTTCTGACTTTGAGATTAAATAGTCTATATCCATTAAAGCTACAGATGGTGCATTCTTAACTAAGTTGGCAAGCTTTTTCCATTCTTCTCCTTGTTTATAAAGTGCCTGCAAAGCGCTTATTAAAGGATGATCTTGAGGTATGTTTTGTTGAAGTGCTTGATCCAAAACACTTGAAATATCCTGTAAAGTAAGCTTGGCGCGATATGATTCAGCAGTAAGCTTTTGAGCATATTGGTACCATTGCATACCAGTTAGTCTCTCTTTAAGCTTTTGAGTATCACTATTCTCAATATCGAGCTCTTTGGCTTGAGCCATCAAGTCGTTCAAATATTCGGTTTCTGCATCTTGATCTTCTAAAGCCTCAGTGATTTGAACAGTGAGCATATTTTTAGGAGATACTATATCTTTCAAGGCATCTAATTCAGAAGATCCAAAGCACATAGTATTAGCACTGGTGATTAAATCCTTGATTTCGTCAATAATAGCGTCTCTCTCAAGATCAGGTAAGGTCCAAATTTCATCTTTTTGCTGTAAATATCCCTCTGCCATATATATCCAATTCTTACACTTTACTACAAAATTTTTCAAATTTTCAGTTTCTGTAGAATCAACACCAATATTTTCAGCCTCTTCAACCAAATCTTCGTAAAAAGATAAAGGAAGGCTACGGTTAACTTTTAGAGCGGAAGTGAGTTTATCTTGCCACAAACTTGTACCGGAAGCTTGATTCATGATCTTGTCCACCAATTCGCTCAGCTCGTTGTCTTTATAGCGCTGATATAGAATTTTAGACTCAGAATCGCATGAGCATAAAGCTTGATAATCATCTGCGCAAACTACAGCAGTGTCGCATTTACAACCGATCGCGGATAAATAGCAGAATACATTACATTCTCTGCATTGGAAAATATCACCACTAGGCATTTCTTGAGCTTTAGCATCTGGTAAATGACCTCGAATTTTATCTCTGTGACCCTTTTCTCTTCTGTGTAAATCTCTAAAGGCATCTCTCATAAAGTTAGAGTTAGAAAGATCAGGGGTGTTTAGAGCAGTATTGATTAA
This sequence comes from Conidiobolus coronatus NRRL 28638, assembly GCA_001566745.1. Classification (NCBI taxonomy): domain Eukaryota; kingdom Fungi; phylum Entomophthoromycota; class Entomophthoromycetes; order Entomophthorales; family Conidiobolaceae; genus Conidiobolus; species Conidiobolus coronatus. The sequence continues at coordinate 59,636 of KQ964486.1, forward strand.
TAATTCATCATGAGAAAATACTGGGTTCTTGGAGAATCGCTTGTATTGAAGGACGCAATCCAAGCCATAAGGAATCCAGTCAAGTGGAGCAAAGTTAACAGCTTCGTTAAAGTTTAAACCATGGTTGAAGCCTGCATGATAAGCTTTGGGGAAGGTAATAACGAACTCATTGGGGCGCTGATCAAGACCATAAACAGGTACGTTGTGTTGCGTGAGTATACTAGGTGATACCATAGTAACTAATTGATATAGCAAATCGGGCTGATTGTCGAATAGCTCAGGTAAAACCTTTTTAACAGCAGACTCAAAGGCTTCAGCATGAGATCCAGGAATACCATACCAAGTTTTGGTCTCTCCCCAATGCTGATAGTTAACAGAGTAAGTATAATGATCTTCGTTATGCCAGCAGAAGGTGGAAAAGCACATGCCAACATAAATCCAAGGAACCATCATACCTGAAATATCTTGATTAATGTTAATAAATAGAGAACTAGGTACAGTTGGTATAGTATTTAAATTCCAAGGATGTCTAGACAATTTGTCCGTTGGCTGTCTTTCAATTGTTGGAAAACCAGATCCATGGACTGTTGAGTGCAAGTCAGCTCCATACTCTACTTCTAAAGTTGATAAGGGATCGGATAATATTCTCCAAAACTCCTCTTCTACCATATCTTCATTGGTAGGATATGGGAAGTAGTTACGCTTGAATTCGTCGGCTTTAGCTTGGAAAGAAGCTAGAGTATACTCACCGCCATCCTCAAATCCATAATCGTTAGGTGTGACAAGAAGGCAGAATGGGCAGTACCAGTCGGAGTTAGGAACGGCAAATAGAGTTGGCTTAAGACAGGTTAAATGATAGCCTTTTTCACAATCGTCACAAAGGAGCATAATTCCTTTTTCATCGCCTTTATAACATAGTCTGCATACATCAGGGTCTATGGTGGCAACATCTGCAGACTTGGGAGGCTTGTACTCTCTATAATGATCCAAGTGATCTTCGAAAGGCTCAATATACTTTTCATGAAGTTGGCGTAGAGCTGTTGATAAAGAGGTACAAGTTTTATTGGTGAATTTCATCTGTCTTCCAATATATGCCCATTGTTTTTTAGCGGATATCTAAGTTAAAAAATTAATATAAATTATATTAAATCCAAGTAATAGACTCACTTCTGCACTGCCTCCATTATCTGCAATTAATTTAGAGAGCTTGTATAAGTCAACAGGCTTATGATCAAGATGTGGAATAGATTTAATAGGTTGACCGTATTGACTATGGAATTTGCTTAATCTCTCTATATAATTAGAGTTAACTCTACCCAACCCATTAACAGATCTTAAATGCTGCTTTCTAGACTTAAATTTAAAAATCTAAATTAATGGAAAAATAAAAATTAATAAACTAGGAAAAATTAAAGGGTAAGCGTAAATTAAAAGCGTGATAAGAGATAATAAAAAGAATTAAGGGGGGATATGGTAAACTGGATTCTGTAAAGTGCTAATCCAATCCCCAATCGTTAAGCAAAAAAATAATATGGGAAAAATTAATGCAAATTTAGAAGGGGGAAAAATTGGAAATTGAAAGAATTTGCCTCCAATTCTCAATAAATATGAATATAATGAAGAGAAGATGGCTTTGTAGAAGAAGAAAAGCGTCAAAAATATTAGAAAATGAAAATACCTCAGTGTCTAAAGCAAACTCAGGCTTAAAACCTTTGGGTGGCACAACTTTACAGATACCAGCAGATTGGGCTTCGGGTGTTATTTTAGCAATATAGGCTATTGGGTCTTGGAACTCCTCCTCTGTAGGGAAGAAGGTAGGAGCTTCAGGCAAGCCCATAAATCTCTTTTCTTTAGGACCTGACTCATCTCGGTCAGTTCTGACAGAGTTCAAATCAAAATTAGTTGGGAGATTTGGAGTAGATTCCTTAGCCTTTGGAGGTTTAGGACTTCCTGAGAAGGTATTGGCTTCGGTTTTAACTCTTTTCATTATGTATAAGTTATTGAGTTTAGATAAATATTAATAGTAAGACTAAAGAAGCTGTTTGAAAGTTAAAAGAGAGAAGGCAAGATAAAACTAATCGAGTGTCAAATGTATAAATGTAACCAAGGGGTTCAAGAAGTGAAAATGTAAATCACAGAGGAGAGAAAATAAATTTAAAAAGTTGAATTCTTACAATTTAAAGCAATTCCAAATTCTCAAAATAGATATCATTTGTCCAGACTGTGGGTGAAATCCTGTCCAATCACACTTTAACTTGCATTTTTTACTTGCTAATTCATGGGGATAAGACTTGGCCCAAACACATAAATTGAGCCTGTGGTCAGGGGTTGACCAATCAGCGCTGGCCCAATTGTGCCTACATTTCAGGTTCTGGATGATTGCTTCATCAACTATCCAATTGAACGCTGCTACGGAGCTCGGAGCTTGGCCCAATTTATAATCCATCGTGATTAACCCAATCTATCATTGTATATTGTATGAGAGGGAAGTTTAAACCTTGTTATAATATTCCACAGCTTAAATGTTCCCACCAGCAAAATTTCGTCAATCTTTGCAGTAAGGGCAAATTAGAAGTTTTGCTCAATGAGTATAGCTATATAAAAGTCTCATAATATAATATCAACACTTAAATCTCATACCGTTTCAAATATGATTCGATTTTTTATCAAATTAAGTTTATATTTCCTAACTAAAAGAGGTAAATTTATACTCACTATTAAACAGAGTACATCTCTCTCCCAACTTAAGGCATTAATTAATGAGATTCTAGTTCACTTCAATTAACTTAGCATAAATTAATTGGGCTGAAAATTAATGTAATTAGCAAGATGCGTTCTATATAAATCATTACTATCCGTTAAATATAATATTATGAATGTTATAATTAGATGTTATTTATATTTATATTGTAAGTTTTTATTAAATTATCAATCTGTTTACATGGCAACCCTAACAAACCGATAAATCCCTTAATCAAAAATTTAAAAGTAATTAGCTACAGACTCTGTAATATGATGTAATCAAAATTACCTAGATCGAAATTAAAATTAGTTAAATGGCTATAGATGCTACAATCAATTTATCTGCAATTTGTTTATTCCAGTGCTTACCTCTTTAATAAAGATGGTTATGGGTTTTGAATTAAATCCATCACATAAACGCTAATTCAACTTCAATCAATCACAGCTAATTAAATTTCTAGAATAATTAATTTTTGTGCCAAATGTTAATTCCGCTTAACAAAAGCACAAATTTAATTATTATAAAATAGCGAAATTAACAGATATGTTATTAGATTACAAATTACTCAGTGAGCTTGCACACGCTTAAGAAAGTACGTTACAGAGATCAATTTACAACTCAATATAAGAATTGCTTACAATCTTATATCAGATATTTATTTTCACATAATAACTAAATATATATATAAGAGCCTTTAGTTGGTATCTGTGCATCACAAGTCTAAAAGCTTGTATAATTTCAAATTAAGTAGATTTGTTTTATAGAGTAGTTTGAAAATTCCGCTATTTCGGCTAATCTGGAGCAACAATTGCATTATCTATATACTATATATTATATCAATTACGAATATAAGAAGCTTATTATTTTAATATACAAATTGATCTTAATTAAATTTATTAAAAAATGGTGAAATTATATTATTTGTAAAAAGGGGGGAGAATTGTAAAATAAATATTTGTTAATTATGAGAAATATTCCCTTTTAAGCGAGAGTTAGAAATTAGAGTAAATAATTATAAAAAGTGAAATAGACTTTGATTTTATTGTATTAATAGGACAGTTACCTATAAAGTTAGCTCATAAATATACAAGAATTAGTAGAGATATTAGATGCGGTTTATTAAGTCTCAATTAAATTTAATTTGAAACCGTCATCTGATTAGAGATAAAATACTTGCGATTCAATATTTTGTCATGTGACGGTATGGTAAAAGGGTTAATTAATTAATAAATATATGGATTTATTGTTATTAGCTTATTGCTCAGTTACTTTAGATTGTTCTGATAGCTAATCTTGTTAAATTTAGAGAGATTTTCTTAGCTAGAAGGTATATCATAGCTAAATAAAATACGATAGAATATGCAAATTTAATCATCTATAAAAACTTTATATATAAAAACTTACCTTAATCTTTTCAAAACTCATTCTTATTAAAATTCCACTCAAAATAAACAAAGATCATTGCAAAAGCTTCTCTTAGCAGCATGCTCAGCAATTTTATAAGATTTTATTTAAATTATATTATTTATTATAACAATATGAAATTTCTCATATATACGATATACAATCGAGAAAAATTAAGCTTTTGTGATAAATAGAAAGTGATTTTCTAATTTCGCTTGGCATACATATTCCTAACATCTTATAAAATTACAATTTTAAAAGTATTGTGCTTATTAAGCTCAAATCATTTTACATTAATACACATATCCCATACTACTAATAAGCAACTAACATTTATTGAAGTTTATTCTAATCTTTAAATTATATACCTTTAGATTATTATATGGCGATCATCCCACTTTATTTGCTTAATTATTAACCAACATTATATAAAATGCATTGCAATAAAAAAGATCTAATTTCGCTTTAAACTTATTTAAAAATAATCTTATACTGGCGGCTTTGATTATGCAATTTGGCGTTTGTATATTTGTTAGAATAGCTGGCTATATTATATAATAATATATACTCGTTAACATGAGGTTATTATCACTTTGACCAAGTTAAACAATATATAACAATCTATTCAAATTCAAACACAACAACTAAACAAACAAACCAAATCCATTAAAATCTACTAAAATCCATATCCGCTTGAGTAAATTTTTCCAAAATGTTGCCCCCATTAAGTTAAATTTAATTTTATATTTCACTCATACTCTGTCACACAACACACGCTCAAATCAAAATAAAGGTAATTTATCGCTAAAAAAGGCAAATTGCCCATTAAATTAACTCAGACTTGTAAATTGGCCCAAAAGCTTGGAATTTGAATAATTGGAGCCAAAGTTAAATCTTGGAATAAAATTTAATATCGCAGTTAATATAATCAAAGGCATATTATCACATTTATTAATATCTATTTTTATAAATTTATCGTATAATTGCATATATATATTATTACAAATTGGATAAATTTTCTTAGCTGTGAAGATCTTAGAATATCTAACATAAGCAATTTACTTAGAATATATAGCTGAATTTTTGCAAAATTGTTTTTATACTTATAATAAGCTTAATAAAACATCTATGTGTTATTACAGTTTAATAAAATAAACATTAGTATTAAAATAATTTAATAAATAGAAGTATTCTATAATAAATAAAGTTTTATTCAATTAATTTACCGGATAAAATTGGTTAATTAATTTTATTATAGTTTGAAATGTTTTAATTAAAATGTTTGCAGTTATTTTAGATTACTAGATATGAACTGTTATAAAGTAGCAATATATATGTAAAAATTTAGCAATAAGCTTAAATCTATAGTCTTACATTCAGTCTAAATATACACATTTTCTGAAAACTAATTATTGAGTCATTTATCCAAATTTAATACTTCTAAATAATCCATTTATATGATTAATTAATAACCTGTATCACGCCCCATAATCGCTAATTTGGTTAAAATATCGTCTAATATAACTAATAACAGCTAAATAATAGGTATGAAGAGTGGCTAATACAGCATTTGGATTTAGAAGTCTTTCTTCTTATTAATCTCTCTATTAGTAGTTTATTTCTGCTTAATTATTACTTTTGGCTATTTACTAGATTTTAATGTTGTTAGTTTAATTAAAATCATAAAAATATATAACGTTAAGCTTGGATTACACTCTCTATTAGTTAAAATGATCATTATTTGAATAGCATTGATAATAATTGCTTTTTGTCTTAATTAAACGTAAGTAACCAATATAACTATTAATGCTTTAAATTGTTGTCAATTATCTAATAAGTTTAAACTTATATTGATATAGAATATTTATCTAAAGTAGTTTTTAATATAATACTAATAAAGATACCGCCAATTAGCGTAACTTTAAATAAATAGCAGCGTAATATCATAATGCTAGATCTTTATATATCTTTCGATAGTAAAATAAAAATATTTGCTTGTTAAATAATTTAATAGCATTAAATCTTGAATTTATGCTATTGCATATAATAAAATAAATCTGCTATTAAAATGAATTCCTTTCAAATATAAAATTTCATTACATCTTGCAGACTTGAGCCAAATAAATATTTTTGTTCCAAATTTGGAGTGAAATTTGTGGCTTCAAGTAATGTATCTTTGCCAAGTAAAGAGTAAACAATGAAGTATATAGTTTTTTCATTTGCCAAGCATATATGGCATATAATTTAGCCTGATTTTATATAAATATTAAGTATATATTTGAATTTGCTATCTTATACTGGACTTGGTATAGTTAATATTTATTCGATTATTAAATAATATTGGAACTATAATTTAAATAATAAATGCAAATGAAAAGCTTGAGATCAGTAGTTACCAGCAATATCAACTAAAGAGCATTTATTAAATGATAGTATATAATATTATATAGAAGACTATTTAAATTTCTATATTAAGCTTATTGAAAGCGAAATGGAAAAGAAAACATATATCAAGATCAATTAATAGCCCATATTTTATCGACAAAGTATAAATAATAGCCTCATATATTAAGCTTCAATACAAAAAAATGCTTAAAAACAAAAGTTTAACCTATAGTTTTTAAGGTCACATTTTTACACACATTTTTTAATCTGTTTATTCTGTTCGCGGTTCAAATTTTCTTCATTTACGTCAATAATTTTAGGAGAATAAGGGATTTTAAAAATTTTGTGGAACATCTACAATTTAACCGGTAATGCAAGTTTAAGCTAAATCTTAAAATTTTATCAAATATAATAATTATGAATATAAAGCTTTAAGCTATATTTCATTATATATTATTATAGTTGCTCATATTAACTTGTATATTAAGGTAAATTGAATATTGTAAATAATTGATAATTTACAAATTTCAGGATAATAAATTTAGCGTTATTTGGACCCTTTAATAAAATGTTAGCCCCTTTATTAGGTAACCAGTTCAATGATGGATATAATAATGATTGCGTTTTATATGTACTATATATGAGGTTTTATTAGTATATGTGAATAGTCCTGAAATTTTGATTTTATTAAACAACTATACAAATTATGATGCTCCCACACTCAGTTCTGCACAAATCTTAAAAGTTAATTGCTAACCATACCATAAATTGGTTAGCGTTAAGTTTTAGAGCTGATTAGCTTGAAACCTCTATTAGATCCAAACCACCGATCTATAAAAGGTAACCAAATTGATTAATTTGGGAAGTCCTGCCTATTGAAGCTATGTACTCGGAGTGATAAACTTGGAGCTTGCAAGTAGCCTCGCAGATTAAAGGAACGATTTACTGAATCTGGGGAATGGATCATAATAGAGGGGGAAACGATGATCTTTATTATTGATTTAATAAGATGCAGTAATATTTATCATTTTTGCCCTTAACCCTCAATTCTTGCAGATCAGTTTATTTAGATTACAAAAGTTATAAGTTAAATTTATAAAAATCACTAAGTTTTAGTATATATTTATAAGATATCTGTGTTATATTCCATAAGTTTAAGGCAAATAATATCATTGAATTTTAGATTGATGCATTAGTATCAATTAAAGTTCGATGTTAAAACACACATTTATATAACAATAGATTTACTTTGAAATGTAAGTAATAAATATTTAACATCTCTTATTTTTAGTTACTTGATATCTAGTTGCTATCAAATTTATACTGGCTTATCTCTTATAAATTCGATTATTTTTGACCAATTGATGCTCATCCTCGATTTTTTAAACATTAAATTCATAAGAAGTATTCCTTGTGCCAACTCAGTGAACAACTAATAAAAACTCCTACATTATATTATTATAGAAAATGATTGTAAATTAGCTATTAAATATTTGTCTATTAAACAGAGCTATCATATTGATATAATTTATACTTGTGGTACAATTCATTAATATTCGGACCTAGATTATTATTAATTTATGCCAAGCAAACAGCAGATAATTCTAAGAAATATTAGACAAATATATATGTAATAAACAGACTAATGCATACTAGTTTATTATAATTTTAGTTTGTGTCATTCAGTGTAAAAAATATTCTAGAATAAATAAAAATAAACAGAGTAAAACTATGATATAATAGGAAGTGTATAACCCAACAGCTATTAAGTAATTTAGCAAAATTTAAAATTTAATTGGCACATAATGGTTGAAATGGATAAAATTTAAAGGGAATGGCAAGTGGATTTGTCCACTTGGGACATCAAGCTAATTTCCTTATTATATAGCTAATTCATAAATAGTCTTAATTAATATTGAAAAATTGCAATTTTGATCATAGCTAAGTACAGTTTAACATTATATCGCTTGAATAAATAAAGTGCAATTATAACAATTTAAATCTACTTGCTCAAGTTAAAATTGAGGTTGAGATTTAATTGAGCATTACCAAACTAAGAAATTAACGATAAAAACTTTACCTAAAAATCGAGGTTTTATTAAATTTTGAGTTGGTGTAACCAAAATTGGGATAATTGCTAGTTAATAAGATTAAATGAGTATTTTATTGTTATAAAAAATCTAATATTAAGTGCTTAGTAGTACAAGATATTCAATCAAAGAGATTTATATTTCGCTAATTTTTGCTAAATAAGATTCACTATTAATAAATTAACTCCCACCTATTAGAAGATAGAGCTGGTAAGAAAACTCATAGGTCTTCAGTTGTAGCTATTAATAAAGCTCTTGATTTGACATGTGAATAAGTCTATAAATTCTAATGAATTACATTTTGAGGATATTGAAATTGTTATAAAGCGAATAAAGTATAAGAAGTAATAAATAGTGAGATTGTGTTAGATATACCAGCCAAGAGAAAGAGTTCTACCAAATAGCTATATTAATGTTAAAACTAACATGCGCAGTTAACTTATTCATTTCTTACTATACCAAAACTATTTAAATTAATTTTATTTTTAATAAGAATATTTAGATATATCGTAAGATGCTTTCAAGTAATAAAATAATTACTTTGAGATATTATAATATGAGTTAATTATGTAATTGGAATCTATCGAATATATTGAATGGAGTATAATCTCTCATTATAGATATCCTGAGATATGTATGCTCAATTCAATTAGTATCAGATGCGCAATAAAATATGCAGTATATAAGTAGTTTAATTATATATATGGTATATTCAAATATGAGATAATCTAAAATTAGCATTAATTTAAAAACACTCGTATTTTTCTTGAATATTATTTCAAAATTATTAAATCTCTAACCAAGCCAAGTTCTAGTCATTTTTTATTATCTCTTGTTTATATTATTATAACAATTACTTTAAATATTTTAAATATTTGCAGCTTAGCGAATAAAAGTGCTTCTTTTACTAATTTACACGGCAATTAATAAAAATGGGGCGATAGAATGTTTATTATTCTTTTTATTTAGATTTAAAATCGGGTGGAATTATAAACATTTTTTGACCAAGTTAACATGAAAGATTATGGTTAACTTGGTTCAAATTTTGCAAAAGCTCAGTCCAAAATTTTAATTTTTTTATAACCGAGCTTTCATCATGTATAGTAATTATTTAATAAAGAATTGAGATAATATCATATTAAAATACTATATTACCAACTTTAGCTAATAAAAGTTACTCTTAATTAAGCTTTAAGCAGCTAATAATCAAAA